>CM052448.1:29687109-29699645 GCA_028533085.1 Varecia variegata | reverse complement strand
CGTGCGGCGGCGGATGGGGCCCCCCCGCTCTGCGGGTCCAGTGCTGTTGGGTGGGTCAGCCCCTCTCTGCTACTTAAGAGAAAAAGAGACACACGTAGTTCTGATGTATAAAATAATCAGATGCCAGGAAACCATAAAAAAGGTTAATTTGTCAAGCCTCTGTTATGAGTCCAGTCTTAATACATAAGCAATTTATTGTGCCTTTAATGTGGGCCAGAAAATGTGCCAAGTGCTTTCTGTCATTATCTTTTTTAAGCCTCTTAACAACACTATCATATTTCCATTTTAGAGACGTAGAAACTGGCCCAGCTAATAGGTGGCAGAATATTAATTCAGCCCAGGCCTGACCCCCTCGCACTCTGCCGCCTGGCCAGCCGGCAGCTTAGATGAGCAAGACGGTGCTCAAGGGACTCCCACTGCAGCAGCACGGAACATAAATATGAACCAGCGTGTTCGGTGATGTTTTATAACAGTAGCTGGCATTCGTTGAACATCTGTGATGTGCCAGGCTTTGGTTTTCACGCTTCAGGTGTGCTATCTAACGCGATTCCTGCTACGGACCTATTGAGTCGTTTCTATTATTGTCGTCATTTTACTGATGGGCACACACGGTGCGAGAGGGTTAACTTGCCTCAAGTCTGGAGACACAGGAGAGACACTTTGCCCGTGGCCTCTCCTAGGTGGTGACATCAAAGGCAGGGCACAGGTGGCTGCTGGTCAGCGTCAGGCGTAGGTGTGTTGGCTGAGCCGCAAATGATCAGGAGGAGGGAGATGGACAGGAAGGGTGTTTTAGGCAGAAGGAACAGCTACGGCAAAAGCAAGAGTGTGTGCAACAGCCTCATGGATTTGGAAAGCTCAACCCGGCCCAGCCTGTCTGCAGACTGGGCAGGGCGGGAAAAGGGGGGCAGAGACTGAGGGCAGGAGAGGGGGGAAGGGCGGGGTCAGGGCAGCCTGGGAGGCTAGGTAGGCTGTAGGGAGCCGAGTTAATCTTGTCGATAATGGACAGCCTTGGAAAGATTTCATTAGGGGTGTCACAATCAAATTTTCATTTTAGATTACTCTGATAGGACAAAATCTCTTAACACAAAATTATTTAATCTTCACATTCAGTAAGACTCCCAGAGGATAGAATACACAAAAGAGAAGTTTGATTAGGGTGGGGGTGGAAGAGACCAGGAAAAATGGAACCGTCAGACCACTAAGGGGGGGGGTCTTCTCAGACAAGCCCGGTCAGCCTGGCAGCAGCAGGGTGGGGTGGACGCTACAAGCTGGAGGGATGAGGGCACCCACAGCAAACTGTGTGTCCTCCTCAATTGCTGAGCGTCCTGGGAAAGGCCCAGAAAGGTGGCCATGGGAGGAGGGGCAAGCGCCTTGAGAAACGAGGGTCTCAGGTGGACACTGCCGGACACCCTCCTTTGATTTTGTTTTTAACTTTTATTATTTAGACCTTTTTATTAAAGTATCTCAGATGCACAGAAAAGTACATAAACTCATAGAATTTTCACAAAGTGGGGTGACCAGCACCTAGTTTAAGAAACAGAAGCTGAGCCTTGAAAACATTATGCTAAATGACAGAATCCAGACACAGAAGGCCACATAGGACTCCATTTCTGTGAAATGTCTGGAATAGACAACTCTATAGAGACAGAAGGTAGAGCACTGGTTGCCTAGGGCTGGGATCAGGGGTGTGATAGCTAAAGGCTATGGAGTTCCTTTTGGAAGTGGTAAAATGTTCTACTGTTTACTGCAGTGGTGACTGCATACGCGCATGTCTGCGATTGCACTAGGAATGGCTGATGGCTGCAGAGGAGGGAGGGAAGGAGAGGGAAGGTCTGTTTTGTCTGACTTCTTTAGCTCAACATTGTGTCTGTGAGATTTGTCCACATTGTGCATACTTTTGACTTGTTAAAGAATGGTGGTTTTCCCATTACAAATTAATATGCACCCATCAAAAAAATCCCTGGAAAACACAGAAAAGCAAAAGAAGGAACAAAGGTCTCCAAGCATTTTGCCGCCAGGTTGGAACCACTGTTAACACACTGGTGTGTTTTTCCCACTCCTTCTACCCTGGGTACTAACTGCTACACAATGACCAGCGGGAGGCATGTCCCCATGGTTTCCGACATACCATCCGTGAAGCTGCAGTTTTCCATGGACATGCTTGAGTGGTTGCATTAGTATGTTTAGTATTTTAAATACATTTGAATCTATTTAGAGCTACGATAAAAATAATACACAAATGCATTATAAACCAAACTTATTAGAAACTACCAGTGTGAAACTTCGTGTAGCTTGGTTAACTTGTGATTGTGTAAGCTTAAAAACACTTTTCCTCCTATAATCCATGTTTAAGAATATCATAAGAACAGGTGACTTCTTATAACCTGTTACCATTTGCAACTACCCATCTAAATGAATCAGGATTTTTCTCAATATTAAACAGCGTAAATTAAAATAAGTGGCATCACCTGAAGCTTTCATTAAATGGAAAATTTCATTTATATTCCTCAATTTAAAATTTCATTTAAAAGCCTTATTGTTTAATTTTATAAGGGATAGGTGTTATAACCTGAAATTAACAATAAGTTGGTAATAATAAAATACTATTTTTATCTCTTATACACTGGAGTTCCACAATGATTTTGTAGAAAAGATTTGCTGCTAAAAGTTTTGAAAACTAATAATATAGATAAAATTGCATAGACAGTTTTTAAATTTACTACAAAAGTAATATATATTCATTGTAAAATATGGAAAATAAAGAAAAATAAGAGAAAAATTAAAATCACCCAGAGTCCCACGTATTATAATATATATAACCATTGTTCACTCAGCAAACATGTATTGTATCTGCTATTTACATGAAACTGTTCTAGATTATGGGGTTACAACAACAAAAATAGAAAGTCCTTCTTGCAAGGCTTATATTTTTGACATGGGGAGACATACACATAAGAAAACAAATAAACTAGGTGATTTTAGCTACTTGTAAATGCTACCAAGAAGGCTTGTGGGATAGGAACCACATAGGAGTTGGGCAATTAGGTGTTCAGGGGAGGGACATTTGAAAGGAGACTTGAAAAACAAAACCTTGTCTGCCATGGGAGACCAGGGACACAGCATTTCCCTCAACCCCTAACTCGAAGAAGAGACAGAAGGCCAGGGTGTGTGAAGCACAGTGAATAGGTCAGAGAGGGGGAGGGAAAAACCCCAGAGGGGCCAGCTCAATTCAGATTTTACCAACATTTTGAGTGGTTCATTTGAATCTTTTTCTTTCTGGAATAGTCTAATAACAATATAAGGACTATTTCAACAGCTTTCTAACAATGATATGAAGAGGGACGTTAGGGCAGATGATATCTGCATTTGGGTAGATCAGTAGTCTTTATTTCTCATCAAATACAGGAGCCTGGTTCATTTGACATAATTTCTGTGATGCAGACTCCCAGCTTCCAGGTGGCCAGGTGGGACAAATACCATCAAGGGAACAGATTCTCATCCAGAGCTGAATAAGCAGGAACAATAAAACCTTCAACATGGGACATATAAACAAATCTGCAATGTGGAAAGAGATAAACATATCCTGCAAAAAGTAAAGAAAGGGCATATTTAAAAAAAGATTTTTTTTCTTAGAAAACAAAAACAATTTTTAGTCAGCATCTGCTCTAGTCTTAAGGAAACTTACTAAGAAGATAAACAAGGGAGTGAAATAAAAGAAAACAAGCTCTAAAACAAAAGAGCAAACTATAAGATAGATAAGCCTATATGATAAGGCAACAGACTAAGATAAAATGAATTTGGCGAAATTTTAAAGAGAATATAAGGAAGTAAATCACAAAGTCGCCATGTCGCACCTAGAAACAGTAAGGAGCAGAATTAATATTACAGTGAATCGATTCAGTATCAGGAAGATGGTTTGAGGAAAACCCTAGAATGTATAGGACAAGGACAAGAAACTAACAGTTGTCTGAGAGATCATGAGTACAGAGAGCAGATGGCAACGATCCAACGTAGGAATAATTTATATTTTTGGAGAAGGGTCCAAAGCAAATAGAATAACAGCTGCTGTGCTTCAAATATAACAACAACAACAAAATTCCCTCTGAACGTGACAAAATTATTCTAAAGGTCATCGGAAGAATAAATTGCTGGGAAGAGCCAATTAAGTTATTAAAAAAAAAAAAAAAAGCAAAATGTTGAGTGAGCACTTGTTCTTCCAGATAGTAGAATTCACTTTAAAAAAACCACATTAAGGAAAAGTGATGCTAATGTGAAAACTGGAGAAGCAATACCACACAATACAGACGCAGTTGATACATATTTGGGTTTATTTGATTAGTATATGGCAAATGTCCTGAGTCAGTGAGAAGATGATTCAGTAAATATGGTTGGGAAAATTTGTTAATATTTGGGAAGAAAATTGTAAGTTTCTTTCCTTATGTTAATACATAAATTGGGTTTGGATTAAAGAGTTAAATATAAAATATAAAATCACAAAGAACTACTAGAGATTACATTGCAGGTGAAATACACATAAATTTGGTTTTGGGAATGCTTTTACAACTATAACCCCAAAGTCATAACTTACAAAGGAAAACTTGGTAGATTTGATGTTATTATAAATTAAAGCATAAAAAAACCCCCAAACATTATAAACAAACCTGAAAGCTTAATGACAAACTGAGATAAAATATTTCCCATATATGTTATAAATCCCTAACACATAAAGTTTTTTTGCCAATCAGTAGAAAAATACTCCTTACAAAAACTAGGCAAAGAACATGAATAGGTTTTGCACAAAAGGAAAAAAAATATCAAATTATCAATAAACCTACAGAAAAGAATGGCCAGTGTTTTTGGTAAGAGAAATTCAAAATAAAGCAACAAAATGTCAGTTTTCGTCTGCTATCTTAGCAGAGTTGGGGAGAAAAGTGTTGGCAATTCTGTGTGAAAATGGGTGTTTTTCATTCATTATCTTAAAAATAACTGTACTAGTTAAAAAATACATGTAGAAAGATGCTCCTTTCACATTGTAGCAAAGAACTGGAAACAACCTAAATATATACTGTTTACTATGCTGCAGAGAGTGTTCTAAATCCTTTACATGTATTAATTCATTTAATCTACACAACTCTGTGAGTTAAATACTGTAATAATCTCTATTATGCTCACGAGGAAACAGACAGAGATTGTTTAATTTGCCCAACATTGCATGGCTAACAAATGGTGGAACAGGGACTTGGGCTGAGGAAGTTTTGCCTTGTGAGCTAAATTTTTAATTACTACATTGCTTAGTACGTGTATAATGTGTAGTATAATTCCTGTAATGTCAAAAATAATTGTTCAATGATCCAAGGTTGATTAATTATGAATCAGTTATTCATGGGATGGAATGCTTACCTCCACTGAAAATAATATTGTGGAAGAATTTTTTGATATGGGAAATTTATACTTTGTGATCAAAGGAAATATTAACTGTATAGTTAAATATCATTATTATGAAAAATAGTACTCTTATGTGACAGCTATGCATGGGAAATGCGGCATGAACAATATGAAAGTGAACAGTATTTTTCTTTGGGAATTAGCATTATGGGTGCTCTTTTTCACCTTGACACTTTTCTGTATTTTCTGCATTGTGCATCTGTTACTTTGGCATTTAGAAAAAATGTTAGTAAGTAATAAAGAAACAGAAAATGAGACTTCAAGTTGCTTGGCAATGAAGACACCTTTTCAATTATGTTACCCTGTTTTGGGGAAGGAGAAATAAAACTTCTTGTATTAATTGTCATATAGTGTCCAGCAGAGTACATAATTTAGCCTTTGCTAATTAGAGTGAAACAGAGAAGCACCTGCAATTGTTTTAAATGGTTGAAAAACCTGGTGTGGACTGTAGTTCACAGGATGGGATCTGAGAATCGTAGTTCCTGGTCCCTGGGAGTGAGCAGAGAGGGGCTGCCACGAGGAAAGTATCACAGAGTTCCAGAAATACCCTGCTCATCCTTAACTTCCCTTGATACTGAAGTTTGGGGACTGCATCAATTAAGGGAAAAACCACAGGTTTATTTATGCTATGACCTACTCATTGTTTGGCATAAATTTAAGGAGAATTTTTCTTAATTTGGTTACTAGTAGTATTTATTCTCAAAAGCAGGAATAGCCAAGGATGTTGTCTTCACAGATGTTAGACTATGCAAGCATGTGTCCAAAATCTTAGGCTACTCCTTGGGCCTCTAATCCTTCCCCTCCTCTTTGTACATGGTATTCCGGAGTTTTCTGCAACTTTCTATCACAGAGGAGAAGCCAGGGTCACTCTGAGTTTTGTTCCCAAGTACTTTGTTTTTCTCAGATCTTTGAATGGTTTAAAGTTTTCCATTATTTCAATGAATATTTTTGCCAGGATATGTCTATGTGAGGATCTTTTTTTATAGAATATGGTTTCTCTAAAGGTCAAGAAAAAATGTTTTTTTATTTCTTTTTTCATTAGTTTGTTGTTTTTGTTCTATTCTATCCTGAAAAATTTATTATCTTTATATTGGAGTTTTTAAATTGGTTTTCGTGTATCTATCATTCTCATTACTTTCATTTTCTTATCCTTTTCCTCTACATTCTTGGAGAACTTCTCAAGTGTATCCTTAATATCACTGACGTGATCTTTCTGCTGTATCAGTCTTGCCTCACCTCCATGTGGATATTCCAGTGCTTTCTGATTTCTTGCAACTCTTATGTTATACATATCCCTTTTCATCGCCTTCCTTTTTGTTTTTCTTCTCAGGATGTTCGTGCTATGGATTTTTTGCTCCCGTTTCATGAAATCCATGTGTCCTTGAATCGTCTTGAGGCTTGCTTTTCCCCTGGGATCTTGGGACTTGGTTCTGAAATGGTTTTCCACATATCCGTGTCAATTTTACTTTTTTATTGGTACATAATATTTATACATGTTTATGGGTTATGTGTGACACTTTTGTTACATGCATAGAATGTATCACAATCAAGTTAGGGTATTTGGGGTGTCTGTCACTTCGAGTATTTATCATTTCTATGTGTTGGAACATTTCAAGTTTTCTCTAATAACTACTTTGAAAGATACAGTATGTTATTGCTAAGTATGGTCACCCTACTGTGCTATCGAACATTGAACTTATACCCTCTATCGAACTGTATGTTTGTGCTCGCTGACCAACCTCTTTTCATTCCCCACTCCCCCTCTCCACCGCACACCCTTCCTAGCCTCTGGTATAGTTTTACTCTTTATTTCAAAGCAAGGTCTGTCCAGATGTCATTTTTGCCAACAGACAGGGAATGTAGATTGCTCCAGGCTAGACCTTCTGTCCACTTGGGTGACAGCTCTCCTTCTGAGGCTAGGGAGGGAAGTTTGATATATCATGCTACAAATTTAGGTCCCAGGTTCTAGCAGGCTTTCACCTACTACAGCTGCTGCTTTGACATGTGACATCTTGTTCTGTCCCTGCTGTCTGGTTCTCGCCTGTTTTAAACCAACAGAGTACTTGAAAAACAGCCATCATCATCATTTACTAGGTCGCTATTTCCTTTGTCCCTAGGTGTAGTCCTTTACCCAGGGAGCCCGCACCTCTCAGGGAGGTAGCATGGTACATTGGCAGAGCCCCTGTTTTAGTGCCAGATCTTAGCTCTAGCTCCAGCCCTGCCCCTACCAGCTCCATTACCTTGGGATGGTTACATAACTTCTCTGAGCCTCAGTTTGTTCATCCATACAATGGGGTTTCAAGCATCTTTGGGATGATTAAATGAGATACTATTAGTAAAGTGTTTAAAATTTAGAAAAAATAAGCCTACTGAGTGCTTGCTGTGGCCAAGCACTCTTATGAGAACTTCACCTGTCTTAAAATATGAGGTAGGCACTATTAATATTTCCAGTTCACAGGGTGGAACGAGGCTCTGAGAAGTTACAGTCCTTACCCATAGTTGCGCAGCTAGTAGGCGGTGAGGCCGGGATTCACCCCAGGCGTTCTGGCTCCAGGGCCTGGGCTCTTAACCATCATGTCACCACAAAAACTGCCTCAAAAATGTGTCACTACTACACCCTCCACTCCCCCAGTTTCATATTAATTTGGCACTTTTTGGGTTGATTTATCTGAACATCAGAAAGATTGAAGAAAGATAATGAGATATAGTGGTGATGGGGTAGGGTGGGGGAAATTGGGGTGCAGAATGCCCTGGAAGACTCAACATCTAGTATTTCTTGTTATATGAAGACTAAGGGGGTGGAGAGCAGAGGTCAACTGAAGATCCTGCTACATCATGTCAGCTGCTGTCTCTGTTTCATGAAGCAGAGCTGGGGGTACCACAAAGCCAGGCCTGGGACGTGTTTGTTTTTTGGTCAAACAAGCCTTATAGTTGGGAGTGGGGTGGAGGGATTCCATCTGGATTTAGGCTGTAGTTTGAACATTGGCTTAGTTTTTGGGGGTGTACAGAGCTCCCAGCTTTTTGGATTTAAGCCTTCATGGGAAGCCGGGAGAGTACGCATTAGAGCTTATCATTTTAAACTTATACTCATTCTTCAGATGGTTCTGGAAAGATCCTTCCATGGGGTGCCTTTGAGAGTACAGAGGTCACCGAAGGGTTTGGTGAGGGCTTGGTGACTTGGATGACTTTCTTTGGTTGCAGCACCTCTTGGACTGTCCCTGGTGTTAAAAATCTGCCCACCGTGAATGGAAGCATGCCTGAGGTCAGAGGGCGCTCACCTGCGTTTCCGTATTGCCACGCAGAGTGTGTAGTGACAGGTGGCCCCAGGAACCCTTCTCTTCTCTCGCCCAATTTTGATGGTGAATTATTTTGTGATTCCTTTTTCTTTTTCAGGTTGGTCCGATGCTATAAATGTAGCCATTGGTGGAAGGTGGACTTGGTAGGAGTGGGTTATTTTAAGAGGGGTATAGCAGACAGGCAAGAGAAAGGAGGGGTTGGGGAGGGGAGGAAAATGGTTTCTATGTATAATGCACTTGGAAATCCTGTTTGGGACACTTTGATGTCAGGACAAAGTGATCCGTACTTGAAAAATTGCACATTATTTTAGGAAGAAGCCTGGTGTGGTTTGATAACAGTGATGTTTTTATCTAATCTCAGGTAATAAATAAAGCAAGGTACCTGCGATCCTTTGCCAAAATTCAAATGTCAAATTGATTATGTAAAAAGCAGAGGAAGCCAAGTCTTCTACATGAAGGTTTATATCTTTTTATGGCCATTCATCATGCCCAAGTGAAAAGCTTGCAAGTATTGAAATATCTGATTACAAATGGCTCAGCTCTTCCTGGCCTTTTGAATTACTCAGACATATTCTTCCTCTTTTAACTTCTAAGTGTGTTGCTTGCATTAGGATGTATTATTGAGAAGGCCATTGCTATTTTTAAAACGATTTAAGAAGAAATTGGAATTTCCTTTTCTGAAAGTCTTTAAACAAGAAAAGTGTATTTAATACATCAGGGGAGCCCAAGGCACCTCCTCTCTAAAGAGGGAATGAACCTTCTTTTCAAGAGTTCGTGCAGTTTTTATAAGACTTGATTGTACATCAGACCAAAGAAAAGTATATTAAATCCCTCGATGCAGAAAGTGCAGGCCACGTCTTTGGCTATAATGTATCACAAATCTAAAGACACAAACCTACCATTTGATAATGAAAAACAAACAAAACAAAATTAAATATAGGAAAACAGATTAGACAATAAAAATTGGTTAATTCAAATGACTTATAGCTAAAGTTCCCTCAGAATTACTCAGAGGTAATTTCATAGATTTAAGTGCTTTTATTATTAAAGAAAATAAGCAATTCATTCCACTAAAGAACTTTTCCAAGATTATCTCCCCTCTAAAGAAATGAAAAGGAAAAACCCTGTAGTATCCATAAAGTCCGTAGCAAAGTAAAGAGGTCAGGAGTGGGATTTTGGAGCTGGTCTGCTTGGGTTCAAGTTCTGGCTTTGCAGCTTACTAACTGTGTGCTGTTTGGCAAATGATTGGAATTGTCTCACCTATAAATAAAAATGTCTAACTCATGGAAATGAAATGAGAAAATGCAGGTGAGGTGCTCAGCATAGTGAGTGGACATAGTACGAGTTTAATGTGTTAACTCTTACTGGCTTTGCTCTTCCTTCCTGCCTGCTGGATGAATAGCCACCATCAGTTGGGTCTGTCTCCCACTGCCTCCCTGGCTCTTTCTTTTCACTCGTTAAAGAATTAGATTTGACTCTAAATATGACATCTTTTTTTTTTCTTGGTATCAGCTTTATTGAGCTGTTAATATGGCATACAATTCACTCATTTATTGTGTGCAATTCAATGACTTTTGGTATATTCACATAGTTGTGTGTCCATCAGCAAAAGCAATTTTAGAACATTTTTATTACCCCATAAACAAATCCCATACCCTTAGCCTTCATCCCTCCAATTTCCCCATCTACTTTCTGTCTCTCTAGGTTTGCTTATTTCGGACATTTCGTATAAATGGAATCATGCAGTATGACATGTTCTTCCATTTAGTGCTGTGTTTTCAAGGTTTATTTATATTGTAGCATGTGTTAGTATTTCATTTCTTTTTTTGGCCGAATCATATTCCATTTTATGGCTATACTATATTTTGCTTATCTATTTATCAATTTATGGACTAAATGTGACATCTTACAACTTATAATGACTTCATTTTATTGTCTTCTGTCTTCATTGATTTATTCATTCACCAAAAATTTATTTAGAGGCTATGAAATGTTAGGTGCTGTGTTAGTCACCAGGTATGGGATAATGAATAAGATACTGTTCTTGCTTTCAGAGTGCTCATTTTCCAGCCAAGGGGGAGTTATGGACCTGTGTGTGTGCTGTATTTAAATAATGGAAGCCCATACCTAGTTCACTGGTGTGGAGAAGGCAGTGGTCGTTCTGTCTGGGAGGGACATCAGGGAATGCACAGAGGAGCAAGGGCTCCAAAGATGAGCATGTGTGCACAGTCACAGCTGGGACAGACACTCCAGGCAGTGGTGAGGGTACGAGCCGATGCATGAAGGCACGTAACAACGTGCTGCTTTAGATAACAGGAACGACAAGGTGATTGGATCTGGCTGAATTTGAGGGTTGGGAGTGGACTGAGTGGCAAGAAATACAGCCGGAGACATGGGTAGGGGCCAGACCACGGTGCGCCTTGTATGTTAGACTGAGGAGTTGGTCTTAACCTAAACCATATGGGACCATGGAAGAGTAGGGGAGAATTGTGGGCACAGAATAGAGGGGAGGGACAGAGGACGAGAGACCAGTTAGGAGAGCCCCTCTGCCCAAACCTGTTTGCTTGGAGAGCTTTGATCTTGGCAAATGGCATATCTGTCTCCCCGGTGAAAGAGATGCTGTCAGCACCCCCATAATGACATTTCAGTTAGGAACAGGCTGCATCCATGATGGTGGTCCCATAAGATTGCAAAACTGTATTTTAACCGTACCTTTTCTCTGTTTAGATCCACAAATGCTTACCATTGTGTTTCAATTGCCTACAGTATTTAGGTTTGTAGCCTAGGAACAATAGGCTATACCAGATAGTCTACCTATATGCTACCGTACTGTACCTGTGGTATGCCATCTAGATTTGTGTAGGTACACTCTGTGACATTTGCATGATGACAAAATCGCCTAACAATGCACTTCTCAGAATGTGTCCCCATTGTTAAGTGACACGTGACTGTGTCGTCCTACAATGGCATCTGGACCTGATGGGTTTTCTAGGGAATTCTTTATCATTTTAAGGAATTTTCAATCTTGATAATGGCTTATTTATCTACAGAAATGTTCAGGTCTTCTTCCACCCTTCCTTTTCCTTTTCCCATGTGGTCCTTATCCAATCGATCATCAAGTCCTGCCAGTTCCCCGTGTTGCAGTAATTAAGCACTGCTTCACTATCCCCCCTGTCACTGCTTTGCCTCAGTATCATATCGTAGCAGGTCTTCACACCAACAGCCTGCTCCATGCTGTCTTTTGCATTGCCACCAGACTTCCATCATCATCTTTCACTTTCCTGCTTAAAAATCTCCCACTGCTCCTTATTGCCTGCAGTATAAAATGCAGACAGTAGGCAGGACCTTGTGATTGACAGAATGATGCCCTTCTGCACCCAGAGATTTTGACCTCCTAATCCGCAGCACTGTGAATATGCTATCTTACAACGTAATGACAGGGCTCCTTATAAGACAGAGGCAGGAGGGTCAGAGTGAGAGAAGGAGATGGGGTGATGGAAGCAGAAGACAGGAGGTCAGAAGGGAGAGAAGATGTGACACTACTGGCTTTAAGGCAGAAGGAGCCACAAACCAAGGAATCCAGGTGGACACTGGAAGCTAGAAAAGGCAAGGAAGCACTCTCCCTAGAAGCTCTGGTGCGGAGTGCAGCCCCGCTGACACCTTGGCTTCCACCTCTAGACCTGTAGGATAATAAATATGCATTGTTGTAAGCCACTAAGTGCATGGTAATTTGTTACAGCATCCACAGGAAACTGACACAGACTCAAAACTGTGACTCAAACGGACCTGAGTAGC
>CM052448.1:29645632-29687009 GCA_028533085.1 Varecia variegata | reverse complement strand
CACCCTTCCTTTCTTTCCTCCCCTGCCACCCTTCCTTTCTTTCCTCCCCTGACACCCTTCCTTTCTTTCTCCTCTTGCCACCCTTCCTTTCTTTCCTCCCCTGCCACCCTTCCTTTCTTTCTCCTCTTGCACAATCTACAGCTTCTGCCCACATTGCTATGCGGTTCTCTATTCATCTTTTAGGACCTGACAGCTTTGAAGAAGTCACCAGGCTGTTAATCATGTCCTTCCTCTCTCCCCATCCTGTTTGCACGACTTTATTCCATCCCTTATCATAGGGGATTGTAATTTGTTGTTTATTTTTCTGTCTCCCACACTAGACCATGACTTGCACAAAAGCAATAGCTACACCTGAGCCATTTTTCATGCCTGGTTCCTGCTCTACAGTAGTCACTTTGAGTTCTTGGGTTAATGAATGAATGCAACAGATATACCAAACTTAGAAATGAGAATGTGCATATGACAATAGCTATGCAGGAAATGTAAACACGAGAACAGACCACTGAATGCTAATTAGGTTTTAATCTTTAAGTAAAGGAACATATTTTTTAAAACTTGTTATTTAATTTTTATGGGTACACAATAGTTGTATAGGAACACATTTTTTAACTGAAAAGAATGTCAATTTGCAGAAGTAGGTATTTGATTATGGTGGGGCAAGTAAGACAGAAAGAATTTACAAAATGTGTCAAATGCTACCCTGTCCCATGAGGCATCTGATAAAATGACAACATCTTCCAAATATTTAAGGTATAGAGGAATCCTGTATTAAAAAACAAAACAAAACTTGTTCTGAAACATGGGCAAATTAATGTATTAAATTTCTTTTACTAGGCAAACATCTTGAATCCAAACTTCAATAAGGGTATTTCAGAAATAAACAAAAATAAATAAACAATCCTCACTCTTTAATTAACTGGCATTTTGAAAACTGGTGTTCTGCAGAACAGTGTGCTGGGACACGGATATAGATGTGTTGGGGGCAAGTTCTGTTGTCAAATAAGTTTAATACGTTTGGGAAATGCTACACACTCTCTTTTTCTTGAGTTTCCCAGTGCACACTGGCCTATTACAGCTTCTGAGTGTTCATGCAGCAGGGACCCGCTGATTTTTTTTTTTTAAAACCCTCATTTATTTCTCAAGCTGGAGAACAAACCCTTTTTAAAAATCATTGCACATTTACTAACATCTTGCTGGACAGTTCAGAAAATGCTGATGTAGGCACAAAAGTCTAAAAGAATTTACTCCTGGGCAGAATTCAGTTATATGCATTTAAAGTATTGCATCCCAGTTCCCGGTAGATGCTGGGGAAGTAATTTGTTAACATGGTACATCTTATTAATAGCTTAAGATAAAGATGAAAAACAATCTCAATACATAGTAAAATGATTTGATGAAGTCCCAAGTAAAGCTTTATAATTCTAATAATTCTAAAGTCCTCTTTGAAACCAGGGACCAAATGTTTATCTGATAGAGAAAAAAATCATTTTCTGTGAAACTAGGAGTGAAGCAAAAATACCTACTCTCTGAACAATATTATCGATATTATTTTGTCAATTCTGACACAGCAGAAATAGCACAACTACTTGGCTCCCTGATATCAGCTCCCAAGGATAGGACGCCAGCAGGCACGCTGATTTCCTGTCCTGATAATCCGTGAAGATTCTTGTCCATGACTACGTTCACACCCTTTCTGAAGTTAAATTTATGCTTTTAACCTAAACCATTTTGGGGGTTAAAGTTTTCTTAATTTTAGCTCTGATCATATATAGCGACTTACAAGAACCACTTTGTTGTTCCTCCTGCTGCTTTTCTTCCTCTCTCTCTCTCTCATCTCACTGCAGGACTAAGCCGGTCCTGAAGGCAGGGAGGGTCCTGGTACTAAGCATGCTTAGCTCTCCCTAGACCTAGGCTTGGCTGCCTAGACCAGGCTGGGGGAGAACTTTGTGTGTGTGGTGAGGGTTCAAGATGAAGGGGTTTGTAGGAGCAACGCTTCCTGCAGAGTCCTCACTGCTTACCACCCAGTTCTTATATCAAGCCTTCGGTCACTTACAGTCTGGGAAGCAGCAGAGATGCCACTGTACCAAGTCCCCCTGCCTGGGGAGAGCCCAGTGTCAACCTTGTCCTTTGGCTACTGCCATAGTCTGGGCCCTCGTGACACCTGGCCCTGCGGCACCACTGTGGGAACTGCAGAGTGAGCTCCTGGGAAGGTGCAGTAGTGACAGGCAGGCACACCTGTGGGCTGCATTAGCTACACGACAGCTCTAACCTAATAAGATATGAACTTTTGAGGATGTGAAATCATGACTCCCACATAGATATAAAAGGAACATGTATCAGAGATTTTGTCATCGATTGAGGGAGCCAGTAAGATGACACAGCTTATTGCAAGGAGAAGTCCAAGAACCACATATATATACACAAAGAAGGAAGGCTGAAATGGGTTTACAGATGGATGCAAAATAGTTCTACCCACTGGGCAATGACTGCATTCCACGGGGTGCTACTAACCGGCATCTCTATGGACAAGAACCTCTTGCATTATTAAGGATTTTCTACAACTTACAGATTGTATAGCAGGATGAAAGGCTGAGATAACTCAGAAAAGTGTGTTAGACAAGACACCCAGGGATCTTTTTCATCCATTTTAAATATCACAATCGCCCCCACCCGGAAAAAATCGTCATCATCGTCATCATCCCTTCTTGCAACTCCTGACTGGCTAAACCAATTGCATTCTTTTGTCAAATTCCCATCAGTCTCACACTGTTGAATGGGTTCCACCTTCATCTCCTTCTGAACACCTTACCTGCCTTGTCCCTTCCTGGGGACACTTACTGACATCTTGCCGAATAGTTTAGAAGATGCTGATAAGGCACTTGTGTGTTTGCTTTGCTGCTTCCGCTGTTGCTGGCTTCTCCCCGCACAGCCAAGGGGCCTATGTTGGTTTTGTTCCTAGCTCCTCCCCTTTTCCACTTGGGCTGCGACAGCGACCACAACCTGAGTGGCTTAGCCCGACACAAATTTACTGTCTTCTAGCTGTGAGAGCCGGGGTCAGGGGTGGGTCAGCGAGGCAGTGTTCCTTCCGGAGGCCCCCGTGGACATTCCTTGCGCTGCCTTTGCAGCTCTGGCGGGGGCGGCACCCTGTGGCTCAGGGCTCTGGCGGTGGTGGCACCCTGTGGCTCAGGGCCCTGCGTCATTCTGACCCTGCCACCGCGGTGACTCTCCTTCTCCGACTCTCCCGCCTTCCTCTTGTGGGGGCCCGTGCGATGATTCAGAATAGTTTCCCCCCCTCAAGTTCCTTAACGTCACCGTATCCGCAAAGTCCCATTTTCCACGGAAGGCGACGTGTTCGTAGACACAGACGTCGTGGGAGGGCCACGATTCCGCCTAGCACAACCTGGCTTCTGGCCCGCAGAGGGGAGGTTCTGCGCCCGCCCCTGCTACTCCCGGGCCTCTGCAGGGCAGCTCCCTGAGCAATCCGTGTTTGCGGGTCTAGCTCTGATTTTTCTCCATCTACCCACTTCCCCTATTTCTTGTCCTTCTTTAGGCCGTCTGTAGCATCTTCCAGCAAAATTTCCCTCCTTTTATGTGTCTTGATGAGATCTCTTTCCACGTACATTTCACGAGAGAGAAAACTCTATGCTTGGACTCTTTTAGGCCTACTGAACACAAATTGCAAATCCCTCACACTTGTTAAAAACAGATGCCTTGGGTGGGCTGCCTGGTTCCTCCCAACTGCTTTCTCCCCCTAAGCACCTACAGGATGCCCAGACAATTCCCGAGGGCCTTTTGGAACTCTGCGGCATGTTGGAATATTTGTTTGCAAAGTGGAACCTCCTAAGGGTAGGAAGTAGTGGGGAAAGAATGAGAAAAATCATCCCTTATTTTTACAATAAATGCTACGAGTTTACCTCTCCGCATATGGCAGAGGACACAGGTGATGTAATGTGATACTAGTCATAGCCACCACTGTTGAGTGCTTACCATGTGCCAGAGTTGTGCCAAGCACTTTAGCTATATTAACTCACATTGCTCAGATATCATAAATTATAAATATAAAATATAGACTCATAAATCATACATATAAAAATGAGGCAAGGTGACTCACGCCTGCAATCCAGCATTTTGGGAGACTGAGGCAGGAGGATCGCTGGAGCCCAGGAGTTCAAGGTTACAGTGAGCTGTGATGGCGCCCCCGCACCCCAGTCTGGGTGACAGAGCAAGACTCATGTATCATAAATATGATGGTCACAACAGTATGAGGGGAGGTAGTACTACCATCTCCATTTTCCAGATGAGGAAACTGAGGCACAAAGACATTACACAGTTGCTCAAGGCCACACAGGTAATAAGGGCACGTGGTGTGTGCAGCTGTGGCCCCAGACGGGTCTGGGAGGACAGCTGAAAAGTGAACCTCCGTGCCAGGCTGTGCCTCGGCGGCTCCATCAGTGAGACAGGAGTTTGGAGGAAGGAGCGATACCACGTGCTTGGGCCAGTCAAGGGCGGGAAGGGGGCTAACCTGCATGGAGGAAGTTAGGGAAGTTTCTTGGGGAAGGTGGGATGCCCCCTGCTGGGTGAGTAAATCCAATTCACTTTAACTGAACCTAGTCGGAAGGCCAGTTTTTAATGATCATTTCTCCCTGCTCCTGCTTTAGATCTGTGAAAAGACTTCACTAGGGGGAAAAAAATGTCAGTGTTTGTCTGCTTGAGGGGACTTTGGTTGCTAGGCAACCTTATACCTCAAATTTGGGACTCTTTTTTGACTCTAGGAATGGCATCCGGGCATACCGGACACTCATCATTTACTACCAATGGAACATTAACATTTAAAAGTGGAGAGGCTATAAATGTTAGTTTCCCTGCCTATATTTTTAAAATGGAAATCCTGATGGGTTTATTTCACAGAGATGTTTTTTGCAACTTGCCTATTTGCAAATATACTCAGTATTAATTCTTAATCAATTTGCACTCTGATTTGGCTAGTTAGCAAATGGAATTGCATTTCAACGACTTCCTGTTTACACTCAGAAACCTCAGAGTCATCCTTTATTCTCCTTCTCCCTGACTTCGCACATTTCGTCAGTCACCCAGTCCTGTAAATTTCACCCTTGAAAAGATTTTTGAATGAATTTCTGCCTCCTTTCCTCTACCTGGCAGATTCAAGGGATACTTCTAGGCCTCATAATTTTTCATCTGGGCCATAGTAGACTTCTAACTCGTCTTTTTTGTCTTGACTTTCTCTCCCTCTTGGTCCATCCACCCCTCCCCCTTCCCACCTCCCTTGCATAATCCTTTAAAAACATAGATCTGACCATGTTACTCTTGCTTAAAAACTGGATCGTTCCCTAGAGCCTAGTGATAGCATTTAGACTCCTTGTCATGGCATTCAATGCCTTCACCACCTGGCCCCACCCACCCTTCCTGTGCTGCCTCTCGGCACTCTGTCTTCTGGCTGTACAAAACCATCTGTCGCTGTTGTCCAGATCATTGTCATATCTTTATGCCTTTGCAGAAACTAGTCTCCCTGTCTAGAATGCCTTTTCTTGTTCTTTATCAACACTGGTGAAATTTCAGTTCCTGTTTAAAGCCCAACTGATATTTACCTTCTCACGGAGATTTTTTTAACCACATGCTCATCTCTATTCTGATAGCATTGTGAGACACATCCCGTTGTATTACAGTTGTCTGATAACACATTGCCCTTCCTAAACCAGCTGTTTTTTAGACCACGGCACACTTGGTCAGTGATGCCCAGATACGGGACACGCTGCCGTGTGCAACGCCACATGCTGCAGCCGCGTCTGCGCCCTGCTCCCCGGCAGGCCGAGGTACGTCGAGACTGGCAGGGTTCTGGGGCTAACCTTGCATCTGTTCTCATTTATTTCTTTAAAAGCGTAGTCATTTGCAATTACCCCTGCTCTTACCTATGGCAAGTGATAAATGATTCATGATGCGCTTCTCACCTGATGCTGAAGTGCAGGTGTACTACAGTGCTGTTTAGAAACGGCTGCTTAAATGCATAATCCCCTAAGAACAGGTAATGTGCTTTGTCTGTGTTTGTAATCCAGCCACCTTATTTAGTGCCTGGTACGTAGTAGGGACCCAGTAAATGCTCATGATAGAGGTTGAATAAGCTGAATCTTGTGTTCTTATTGATCATTGTTACGTGGGGATATGTTTAGCTTTCATATATTCAAGGATAAAAGTTGTAGACCTCCTTACTGTGAGCTGGGCAGTGTGCTAAGTCCAAGACTAATGGTTCATCAGGAGGATTGGGAGCCACAAAAAGGATCTTTACTGCCCAAAATGGGACAATTTAAGCAGTAAAAGGAGTAATAAATGCAATTGGTAGAAGCACGATGAAAAATATATATAGTGTATATATATTTATATAAATTAAATATTATATATTTTTTCAATATGTTGCTACCAATACATATATACATATATATTTCTGCCAGTACATATGTGTATGTATTGGTAGAAACATGTATTATTTTCACGATGCTTTCACATGGTAGGAGGAAAACTCATAGGGTACCAAATCCTTACTCCAAAGACTGGCACTTACAAAGCATGAACGGTATTTCAGAGTAACCACGTAGTCCAAGTTGGTAAGGAGAGTTCTTTTGCATGAAGAGTCCAGCAAATAACTGTGGAAGAAATTATCAAATTTGGAAATGACTATTTTGCCACCAAGAAAGAAATACTGTAGTTGCATCAAGCAAGGCTCACCACTGGAGGAAACCGTGAGATGAAAGGTTGATGGGGAATTTGACAATGGAGATTTCAGGCTGTCACTCCTTGAACCTGCTGGCCATCCATACAGTTGGGATATCCAGGTGTTGTGGGTCCTGACACGGAGCGACAGGAAGCTCACAGCACTGAATGTGACGTTGTCTTCCAAGTAAATCGACTATGAATCTAATCAAGCCTCCAGAGACAATTTCCACTTACAGGAAATACGAGGGACAGAGGAACGAGCTAAATGATGTCATGAGGGCTTCAGAATGTGGGAAAGTCTACAGGACGGCTGACCTGGTTCCTGCAACAAGTCAGGGACTTGAAAAGAATGGGAGGCTGGGGAGAGTGGAGCGCTCTAGCTGAAGACAAGCAACATGTGTTTGTATCCTGATGCTAACCCATCATGTAAAATGACACTCTTGAGACAGGGACATGGGATCATGCATGGGTCTCAGATGAAAATTTGTCATCCTGAGAATTATTGTGTCATTTTGTTAGTATGGTAACAGTATGTGGTTATGAAAGAAAAAAGAAAATTTTTTTTAAACAGATGTGCACTGCAGTACATTGGAGTGAAATGACACAACGTCTGAGAAGTACTTTAAAATATTTCAGCAATAAAGGGGAAAAAGGTGAAGCATATGTGGCAAAATATTGATAACTGTTGACTGGCTTATATGTGGATTCATTTCATTATTATCTGTACTTTTGAGCAAGTTTAAAAATTATGTATACATATAAACTCATACATATATGTATACACGTATATTTTATATATATACTTATATATTTATTTTCTTTTTCAGTTTTAACATAGTTATAAGTTAATAGTCAAGTTTAAAATGAGTCAGGACTCCCCATTAGAGAAAACTTGCCAGTTTTTCTAGGTGGGAACTGGGGTGCTGACACTAGAGTGTTGAATGACACTTGCCTTAGCCTGTTTGGTTTTGGGGACAGATGTGTTCACCAGGGCCAGCCATTACTCTGAGTCAGAGGAGGGACATTTGGGAAAATTATATAACGTTTAAAAAAGAACTTTTAATCTCAGGCATATTAGTCTTCATGCAAATGATGTTAATTACCCGTGAAACTTATTTAGTCTTCAGAGCTGTCCTGGTTAGACATATAAATATTAATAGAATATTTTTCTTATCTACTTCCTTTTGTTATTGAGTGTCCTTGAAAGTCATAATACTGAATTTATTTTAAAGAATCTCTAATTCAGATCAACTGTTTTCACCCAAATAGTCCAGCTGAGGTATGAATTCAGCTAAGAACTTACTTGCACTTGAGAAAATATCTAAATTTTAGTCTTTGTTAATTTTAGTCTATAAATATCACCCATTTTCATTTAATATCTTGCTTGTTGCAAAGGAAACCAAATATTATTTTGGGGTCAGTTTTTTAAAGTAAGCTATGATACCTAAAGACCAAAAAACATTAGAACATGGAAAAGCTCAGACTTTAGACTTTATCAAACAAATTTGATATAAAATATAAGAGAAAAGCATTTCAAAACTTACTGTTTATTTTTCAGTGGACTCTAAGTCTGACAAAATGAGTTCTGTAGTCTCCAATTGAAATAGCCATCTATAATATGCTTAAAAATACTAAGCAAGTGAAAAATAAAGTATCATGTGTTGGACTTTACTCAATTCTATCTCTTGCACAAGTGCAGCCTTTCACAATGATTATATTTGCCATTGCCTTTCCTTATCAGAATTTCCCTTTAATGTAGAGCTGAAATAATTCTCCGTGCTGACCTAGTCTGGTCTGGATTTGTTGGAAAGGGGTCCTCTGTCCTGTTTCTGACGGTGCTATTCTTCAGGGAGTCACATTCTTTTATCCAGCACACAACGGACCTTCTTCTCCCTCTGAATAGTTTATGGATTTTTCCACTGCACTTTCAGGCTGTGATATGAAGAGCTAAATGCAAACACACCTTCCTATTATTCTTTCAAGTTGAGGCTGGTGAAATTGCTAATGAGCCTCAGATCGAGCTACTGACCACATGAGCTTGTGCCTTTACTCTGAGCAAGAGCAGCTGGAACACAGGTGGCTGGACCAGAGTGAATTCCTTTCTGTTGCCCAGAACCGGGTGCAGGTGCTGAGGGACATTGGCCTGTCCACAAAGAAGGGATCTTAGAAGGGGGACAAAAGAGAGCAAATAGCTTGGCTGCTGTAACCACAGCAGTGGTTACTGGAGCCTGGGGAATGTCCCCTTCTTCTACAGAAGGGCCAGATCTCCACCATATGTCCTATTTTAATATAAAGCTTGACTTAGAGAATAGGAACCTTAAGCCCTTCAAGCACAATCAGAAATTAATAACAGAAACCCTGAGCTGTTTTTCAGTCTAACATTGGCCCTCTGGCCAGGGCTATGTGAAGAGTCACGCCATAGCCCGTTTCTGTTTATCTCCCTTAAATCTGTCTCCTCCGTTGAGTACCTTCCTCCCTAAGTCAGGCGAAGCACTTGAAATAACAAGGAGAAGGGCCCATTGAGTGCTCATGTGTTCACTGAATGAATGAATGAGTGAATGAGTGAATGCGCTCTCGGAGCTCTGTGGGTTTTGGTAGTGCTTAAGGATCGCACCCACGCATCCCTCCTCCACCCCGCTTCAGCAGGGGATGAAGCTTGTGAGCTGGATGTGACAACAGGATGACTTTGGGAGCCAGCACGCCACACGTTACAGTAGGTGTTTCTACTCAGCTACCGCCGTTTGTGCTGGCTTCAGACTAATTACTCATTAAATCAGGAGCTTTTGGAAAGGAGCAACAACAAACATCATCTATCTTCAGTGTAAGTGTTTCTGGGCCACGAGAAAGAAGGAGATCAGGTGCCAAATACAGATGGCAGAAAATTCCTCTTCAATTCCATCCTGACATTTTAATTTTTTTTAGAGAGAATTGTCTGGTCAAGGAATACTGTTTTGAACTTTGGGCTTTCCTATACAAACAGCAAACAACAGGGAACTTCTGGTCTTGCAGAATTGTAGATCTTCAGGTTGGAAGAGGGCTTAAGAGTTGATGTCTACCTTTCTAACAGTATTTCTGCAAAGTCCTGGTCTTCCCCACTTCTCCACAAATCCCTCCCAGTGCCAAGAGGGCACCACGCACCCTCTCCACCATGGCGGCCAGTTTTATCTGTGGATTATTCTTCCTAGTTAGGAAATTATTCTCTATCCTCAGATGCAGTTTGCTGTCTTCAAATTCCGCCAGTTTATCCTGGTCCGTGCAATGAGATTGTCCAGATGCTGACTCTTGCGTCTGGTGGCCCACGGACACCTGAGGGCACTGATTATGTTTCCTGAGAATCTTCACTCGTGTCTCAGATGGCATGCTCTCTTACCTCCTCACCCTATTCTGAATTTGCTCTGGTTTATTCTTATTTTTTTAAAAAAAAAAACATATCAAGCTATAGTTTATATACAATAAACTGCACATATTTAAAGTGTGTAATTTGATGAGTTTTGACTAAGTATACACCTATGGTATTACCGCCACAATCCAGACATCAGAGATTTCCATCACACCCCAAAATTTCCTTATGCCCCTTACAATCCATCCCTTCCTCCATGCTCCCACCTCCCTGTCCCCAACTGATCTGCATTCTGTCACTACAGATTACTTTTCATTTTCTAAAATTTTATATAAATGTGATAATAGAATATATATTCTTAGGTCTGGCTTCTTTCTCTTAGCATAAATTATTTTGAGATTCATCCACATTGTTACGTATCAATAGTCCATTTCTTTTTATTGCTGAGTGGTATTCCATTGTATGGAATTGAGGAATTTACCCACTATTCCTAATTTTCTAAGAGACTGTATCATAAATGGTTTGAATTTTGTCAACAGAATTTTTCCACTGTGTAGTCCATAAATTTATTCATTCACCTGTTTTTTTGTTTTTTTTTTTTTTTAATTTTTAATTTTTTTTTATTTCAGCTTATTATGGGGGTACAAAAGTTCTGCATAGATATATTGCCCATGTCCCTCCCAATCCGAGTCCGAGCCTCAAGCGTGTCCATTCCCCAGACAGTGCACATCGCACTCTTCCTGTAGGTATACACCCATCCCCGCCCCCACCCCCGTCCCCCCCAAATCAGAACTTCAAGCGTGCCCATTCCCCGTTTTTTTGACTATTATAAATAAAGATCCTTTGAGCATCCTGGACCAAGTCTTTCTGTAGACATATGTTTTCATTTGAGTAAATAGCTAAGAGTGGAATGGGTGGGTTGTATGATAGGTGGATGTTTAACTTTATAAGAAATTGCCAAACTGTGTTCCAAAGTGGTTGTACCATTTTACATCCCCACCATCAGTGTATGAGTTTTCCAGTTGCTCCACCTCCTTGCCAACCCTAATATTATCAGTCTTCTGATTTTATCCATTCTACTGGGGGTGTAGTGGTATATCATTGTTGTTTTTATTTGCATTTTATTAATGACAAATAATGTACATCTTTTCATGTGTTTATTGGCTATTTGTGTTGCTTCATTTGTGAAGCCTCCTGTTCAAATATTTTATTAGGTTTGTTTTCTTGTTATTTACCCATGTGATTTTTTTATGTATTCTAGATATAAGTCATTAGTCTGCATGCATGTTGTAAATATTTTCTCCCAGTTTGTGGCTTGCCTTTTCATTTTCTCAACAGTGGCCTTTAAAGAGATAACATTTTTATTTTTCATAAAGCTAAATATATCATTATTTTCTGTTATGGTTCATGCTTTTTGTGTCTGGTCTAAGAAATCATTATTCCCTGGTCACAAAGATTCCTCCTATTTTTTCTAATGTTTTATAGTTTTTAGCTTATATATTTAGGTCCATGATTAATTTTGAGTTCATTTTTATGTATGAGATGAGGTAATTGTTGATGCTCAATTTTTTCTGTGTGGATATTCAGATGTTCCAGCTTCATTGATTAAAAGCAAACAAAGACTTCTTTCTTTTGCCACTTAGCACCTTTGTAAAATATCAATTGACCACATATATGTAGCTCTATTTCTGTTCCATTATCTATAAGTCTATCCTTTTTTGATTACTGTGCCTTTAAAATGAGTCTTGCAATCAGCTAGAATAAATCCTCTGACTTTGTTCTTTTTTTAAAAAAAAAAATACTTTGACTTTTTCCAGATATTTAGCATTTCCATATAAATTTTAGAATCCACATTGTCAATATCTATATAAAGGTCTGATGAAATTTTAATAGAAATTGCATTAAATGTATAGACCAATTTGGGGAGAATTAACCTCTTAATGCTGAGTATTCTAATCCATAAACATGGTGTATATCTCTATTTATTTAGTTCTTCTTTAAGGCCTAAATAAGCTTAAATTAGAGCTTTCAGCTATAAAAGAACTTATATATCTTTTGATTAGTTTTATTCCTATATGCTTTATTTTTCTTTTGTACTACTATAAATGGATTGGTTTTTATAGCTTCATTTTGTTTTTTCTGCTCCTAAATAAAAATACAGGCCGGGCGCGGTGTCTCACGCCTGTAATCCTAGCACTCTGGGAGGCCGAGGCGGGCGGATTGTTTGAGCTCAGGAGTTCGAGACCAGCCTGAGCAAGAGCGAGACCCCATCTCTACTAAAAAATAGAAATTATGGACAGCTAAAACTATATATAGAAAAAATTAGCCGGGCATGGTGGTGCATGCCTGTAGTCCCAGCTACTCAGGAGGCTGAGGCAGAAGGATCGCCTGAGCCCAGGAGTCTGAGGTTGCTGTGAGCTGGGCTGATGCCACAGCACTCACTCTAGCCTGGGCAACAGAGTGAGACTCTGTCTCAAAAAAAAAAAAAATACAGTGGATTTTTAATATAACCTTATATTCTATGACCTTGTTAATTTTATTTATTCTAGAATTTTTTTGTAGATACCTTATGAATTTCTATATAAACAGTCACTCATCTGCAAAAAGGGAGAGCTTTACTTCTTTTAAAATCTTTATCTCTCTTTTTTCTTGCCTTATTGCAATGGCTAAGACATATAGTACAGTGGTGAATAGAAGTGGTATGCGTGAACATCCTTGCTTTGTTCCTAGTTTTTCTCGGGAAAGTTTTCAGTCTTTTACCATCAAGTATAATGTTAGCTGTAGGTTTTTCCTTGATGATAGGTTTTATCAGTTTGAGGAAATTACCCACTGTTCCTGATTTGTTAAGAGATTTTATCATGAATGGTTTGAATTTTTTAAGTGCTTTTTTTCCTGCAGCTGTTAAAATACTCATATGGACTTTCTGCTTTAATCTATTGAAATGATGGATTACCATTAAAAAATGTTAAAACAGCCTTGCATTCCTGGGATAACCCCTACTTTGTCTTGATGTATTTTTTTTTAATACATTTCAGTATACCTTGCTGGTTTAATTTGCTAATATTGTGATGAGGATTTTAGCATCTTTATTCATTACTTCAATAGAGTTATTGGCCTGTAGTTTTATTTTCTTGTAATTTCTTTGTCTGCTTTTGGTCCAGTTCATTTTTGAACACAAAGTGCAAGGTCTGTGCATGTCTGGCTGGGGAGCGCCTTCTACCTCTGAGTCTTCTCGGTCAGTGGTTGCTAGCAGGAAGGGACAGATGGTCTGATGTGACTAAGAGGGTATCAAAGCAGTTTCCTGGTTGACATCTCATGCATCTTTGTGGCGCTTTCTTAGGCAAAGATGACTATTTTACTCAGGAAAAGCCCTGAAAAACTAAGAGTTGAATGGTGAGTCTGAACAATGGCTGTTAAAAACTCAGATTCTTTGGTTCAACTTTTCCACAGGTTCCTTGTCCTCTGCCTGGTCACAATCGAGTTGGATTCCACAGGTCTGCTTCACAGTAGATTGCCCTTTTGTTGATGAGCCTGTTTGTGACAATATCGGAGAGTGATGGTAGCAAGGAAGGGCCAGCAGACAGGGACGCTGCTGGGATGCCTCCTATTCTCACTCTGGGTCTGGCCATGCCACTTTGCAGCTGCATGACCCGTGGCATGGTTCTCGATCTTTCTGGACCTCAGTTTCTTTGCCTTTAAAATGGACTAACAACGTATCCTTGAAAAGTTGTAATAAACAAAGATAATGCGTGTATGTGTGTGTATAAATTGTAAATATTATTACTACTTCAGTAAACTCTCTTAGCCTTAGTTTACTCATATGTAAAATAAATATAATAATATGTAAAATGAGTAATCCCATAGTGTTTTGTTAATATTTAATTTTTAATTATTATGAGTACATAATAGTTGTATATTTTTATAGGATACATGTAATGTTTTGCTATAGGCATACAATGTGAATTAATCAAATCAGGGTAATTGGGGTATCCATCACCTCAGGCATGTATCATTTGTTTGTGTTAGAACATTCCAATTCCACCCTTTCCACAGTGTTATTTTGAAGCTAAAATGAAGTGACAGTGCCTGGTACATAGTAGATCCTCATAAAACTGTTCTTTTCTCCTTTTCTATTTGACTTTTTTAGGCCCGGTAGTGAGCATCAGTTTTGCAGGACAACAAATTTGTACTGAGAACATACTAGGCTGAGTAATAAGGGTTTTCTTGTTTTTCCTTGATGGATTTATTCATTCCTTGATCAGCCACTTATTACAAATCATCTCTGTATCAGTCACCATGCATTTTAGGAATGTATTTTAAGAGACTTTTAATTATTTGGAGGCCTGTAGCTCTAGATAGTGCCTGAGTCCTTGGCTCTCAAGTTGGATTTGATTGGAAGCAAACTTGTCTCCTAGGGGTGACAAGATTAAACCAATCAGTACCTCATTTTGACTCTGTGAAATCCTGTTCATTGTTCACCAGTCTCTCTAAATGTTCATATAGGTATGAGTTTCCAGTATTTCTTCTCCCGTAGTTTGGTTATTCAGTATGTAACTGAATATGCTGAGTGGCTCTTCTCTTTCTCTGAATGACCTACCTCAAACAAATGTGGTTTCTTAGTTGTTTTGAGTCCTTAATCAAGACATGGCAGCGACAGAGTTAAATTTAACTGAGAATTACTCAGGGACCCCATCTTGGAGCTTAGAATCTGGGGCTCTTCCTCGTGCCTGTTACTGTCTGTTCTCCGTGGGAAGGATGGGGACGACGCCACTGGGCCTAATACCCAGCCTGACATTCCTGAGACTTTGAACCGAGTTACATAAACATGGTCATTAACTTTTTAAAAAATCCATTTGAAGTTGTTTTGCAAATGATTGCAGCTGCTGCTCATCTGGTCGGCTTATAGTGGACGTCTTCACGATCAGAGACTGAATGGTGATTGCAAAAGGAATGTGAGATGCTTCCTTAACTGGCTTCAGAGTCAGTGAGGCCATAAATAGACAAGAGAGTGGAACTAAATGGCAGCAAAGGCAGAGTTAGAGGGAGGGTGATGGCATAAACAAGAGGCAAGTGAGGGGCGTACAGAAAGTCCACTTTTTTGGAGTATTTTTCTCCTTCAAGCCCTTTTTATGAGAAGGAGATGCAGTGGAATGAGAGATCTGGCTCTTCATTCCGTAATTATTTATTTATCTCCCACCACATCCAGTACATGTAAATGTAGGGGAGAGGTTGGTAAAGAACGTAGACATTGTTGTCTGCATCCTTGAGGAATTTATCAGGAAAGGGACACAAAACTTACTGCTATGAAACTGTCAAGCGAAGGATAATATGATAAATTGTATCGACAGTTTATGACAAAGAAAAATATGATAATGGACTGAATTAGATTGAGAAGGAGACAGAACCCTATCTCTTTTACTTTTCTAGTTAAAGTCTATAAATCTGGTTGTGAAAATATATTGGAAGAGACAGATGGGCACCATTTCTAGCTTCATGCAAACATTATAAATAAAACATTTCTTGTAATCCTTGGAATTTTGTTTGGTGCATTTTAAAAGATCTACATTTTAAAGCCCTGAGCTGTAGATTCATTAGAAAATGTAATTTTACTACTGATGTTAAACATAAATATGTATCCCTACAATTTTCTGCAGCTTGAATAACTTTTTTAAAAAATTTATTCACAGTCTACTTCACAAATAATCAACTTTTGCTTCTCCGCCCTGAAGATTATGGATCTTGAGAATTGTCTATGTGAATATTTCATTGAAAGCCTTTTTCTCAATTCATGGCCCAAGTCACTGTTTGTTTTTTGTTTGTTTGCAAAAAAAAAAAAGCATATTGAGAAAATATAAACTAATTTTAGTGCTAGCTTCAGGCAAGAAACAATTTTGAAGGGAAATTTTGCTGTTTAAAAAAAACCCATCACTGCATTCCCAAGTCAAATAAGAATGGCTGCTGTCCATTAATAGATTGTATAAATGTGACAACAAACCCACCTCTTACCTGGGCAACAATTCCTTTCCTAAGTTCATGGCTACTGTATAAGCATGTTGAGAGTGCTTAGGAAGTTATCTTTATGAACAGAATCCCTCTATCCTGCCCTGACCATTTGTGCCAAGTATTTGGAGCTTGGGATAATCAATTTCTGTAGCTCCCTTGACATGACTGTGATATTTCATAAATATTCCATCAATTCTTACAAATCCAGCCAAATCACTTGAGCCAGACTAAATAAGTTGGAAATTAGGATGTTAGACATCAAGTGGACCCTACAGATAATTTTCTCCAACATCTGCCTTTAAGGGAAGAAGAACCAACCTGGAGGTATTAAGTGATTCACCAGATTCACAGAGCATGTGACTAGAAGTGTCGAAACCAGAATGTCAGTCTACCGATTCTCAGTCTGGTACTCTTTTTTCTATTACATAATTTGGGTAGCAGTCCCAAATACTTGGTTGACCCTGACATGCCTACTGGTACTGTTTCTTGGCAGCATCACGGTGCGAGGGTTTCCATTTCAATTGATAATGTAATTATTAGGAGTACATAATAGTTGTACTCATAATACAACAAAGCCCAGTAAGCCATCAATAAAAGTTAACAATGTTATTTTACTTCTTCTCCTCCTTCTTTTATTACTAACTGCTTCACCCCTCTATTTCCCATATTTCTCTCTTTTTTGCTACAACTCTTAGGCAGGAAGGATAGAGCTATTCATTTTTTCAGTTAGGAATGCATTTGACAGCATGTACTAGAAATCTTGAACAGTGGCTTAAGTCCAAAGACAGTTATTGTTTACTTAATAAGAAATCTGAAGGTGGACAGGTCATGGTAGGCACAGTAATACACTGATGCTCTCAAGTCTTCAGGCTGTTTGCAGCTTTCCACCCTACCATCAATAGCTGTTGGATTTTGGTCCTCATGTTTTTTGCTTCATGGTCTCAAGATGGCTGCCTTGGTCTAGGCATCACATAAGCATCTCAGGCATCAAAGAAAAGACCAGTGCAAAACACCTTCACCTCCTGAGACTCTCTTTGTTTGAGAATAGAAGCTTTCTTCTAATGTTTTTATCAGCCAGCATCTGACTAGCCCTAACTGCAAGTGCTGGGAAAGTGAATGTTTAGTTTTCCAGCCTCTGTGGTAAGGGATGGTGAAGGAGAAGATTAGGAATGGCTGCTAGGTCAGCCACCTAGAAAGGTCTGTCACACTGTCATAGTCCAACACGGTGGCTGGCACAATGCGTGCCCGTCTTCCCTGCACTTTATCTAGCAGACACTCAACCTTCTACAGGGAGACAACCCTCACGGCTGGAGTTCTATTTATTTCTAGGCAATTTTAAGTGTGAGTACCACAGCTAAAGATATCATTTAGACACTATTTTTAAATTTGATAATTCTTATCTATTCCTATTTCTGGGTTCTTCCAGCCTTCTTAGACCTAAATTTATATGCAGTTGCCTTGAAGAAATTTGAAACAATAGATTCTGGTGGGCAGATACTATGCTGAATCTTTCTTTATTACCAGGGTCTCTAATCTTGTATCTTGGTAAGGCATTTGCTTCCTTGTTTATACTTTAAAAAAATTACCAATTTAGAAACAGAGTAATGCACAGGTTTTTGGTGCATAATTTGGTGAATTTTGGTAAATGTGTATGCCCAGGTAACCAGTTAAATGTATATACTCATGTAACCATGTGTGTTAGTTTCCTGGGCTGCTGTAACAAAGCATGGTAAACTGAGTGGCTTAAAACAACAGACATGTATTGTCTCACAGTATGGAGGCTAGATGTCCGAAATCAAGTGGCAGCTGGGCCATGTGTCCTCTGAAACCTGTGGACTCTTTTCCTCTTCCTAGCTTCTGGTGGTTTCCTGCAATCTTAGACATTCCTTAACCTGCAGCTGTGTAACTCCAATTCCTGTCATCACATGGCATTCTCCCGTGTGTCTCTGTGTTCACATGGCCATCTTCTTACAAGTGTACCAGTCATGTTGGATTAGAGGTCTGTGCTACTCCAGTACAAGATCATCTTAACTAATTACATCTGTAATATTCCTGTTTCCAAAAGGTCACATTCTGAGGTACTAGGAGTTACGACTTCAATATATATATATATATATATATATATTTTTTGCTGGGGGGGGAGTACGTCATCTAACTCATAACACCATATAAATGTATATGCCCATGTAACTATGTTACAACATGTAATATGTTATATATTGGAACAGGGATCAACAATTTTTTTTCTGTAACGGTTTAGACAGTAAATATTTTAGGATTTGTGGGCCATATAGTCTCTGTTGCAACGACTCAGCTCTGCTGTTGTAGCTCAAAAGCAGCCATAGATACTATGTAACAAAGTGAGCATGGCTGTGTAACAATAAAACTTTATTTACAAAAATAGGAGGTGGGCTGGATTTGGCCCATGAGCCATAGTTTGCTTACCGTTGTGTTAAAACATTTCCGTCATCCTGGAAAGTTCCATCAGTCTCTGTTCTTGTTCAATCCTCACCTCCTATAGGCAAACACCTTACAGCTTTCTATCACTGTAGATTACTTTTGCCGGTCTTTGTATTTCATATAAGTGGAATCCTGCTATATGTGCTCTTTTGTGTCTGTCTTTATTCATTCAACACAGTGTCTGTAAGATCCAACCATGTTGTTATGTGCATTAGTATTGTATTCTTTTTTTTATCGACAAGTAGTATTCCATTGCATGAATATATTGCAATTTATTTCTCCAGTCTCCTGATGATGGACAGTTAGGATGTTTTTAGTTTGGGGTTCTTATGAAGAAAATGGCTTTGAGCATTTTTGTGTAGTTTTTTGTTTGTTTGTTTTGTATTTTGTGGATATATATTCTTGTTTTCCCCAGGTAAATACTCTGGGATAAAATTTCTGGATAGGTATATGGTTGATTTTTATAACAAACAGCTCTGAAAAATAGTTGTTCCATTTTATACCCTCATCAACTATTTATGAAAGGTCCAATTGTTCCACATTCTCATCAGCATTTGTTACCTGTCTTTTTAATTGTAGCCAATCTTGTAGGTATATACTGATATCCCAGTGTGATTTTAATTTGCATTTCCATGATGGTTAATGATGTTGAGTTGATTTTCTTCCCTCCTTCCTTGCTCTCTTCCTTCCTCCCTTCCTTTCTCTCTTTTTCTCTATTTCTTATGAATTCCTGAAAGAGGAGTGCTACAATCTCCAACAGTGATTGTGTGTTTGTCTATTCCTTTCTTTAATTCTGTTAATCTTTGCTTCATGTCTTTTGAAACTTTGCTATTATGTGCATATGCATTTAGGATTGTTGTGACTTCTTGATTAATTGGTGTTTTTAGCATTATGAAATGTCCCTTTTTATCTTTGGTAATACAGCTTGTCTTAAAATCAACTTTTTTCTGATATTAATATAGCCACACCAGCTTTTTTAAAACTTCATTGAGGTATGATTGACATATAAAAAGCTGTGCATACTTAAGGTATACAACTTGATGAATTTGGAGATAAGTATATACCCATGAGACCATTACCACAATCCATTACTTCCAAAAGTTTTCTTCTGTATTCTTTATTATTATTATATATGATAAGAACACTTAACAAAAGATCTACCCTCTTAGCAAAATTTTGAGTGTACAATACAGTATTGTTAACTATAGGCACTGTGCTGTACAGTAGATCTCTAGGTCTTATTCACCTTGAGTAACTAAAACTTTATACCCTTTGCCTAATACTTCCCATGTCTCCTTCCTGTGAACCCCTAGCAACCACCACTCTACTCTGTGCTCTGAGTTAGACTATTTTGGGTTCCTCATATCATGCAGATTTGTTGTTCTTTGTCTGGCTTATTTCACTTAACACAATGTCCTCCAGGTTCAACCATGCTGTCACAAATGGCAGGATTTCCTTCCTTGTTTTTAAGATCGAATAATAAATATTGCATTGTATGTATACACCCATGTCTTGGCTGTTAGGAATACTGCTGCAGGGAACATGGGAGTGCAGGTATCTCTTCAAGATCCTAATTGCAGTTCCTTTGGATATATACCTGGAAATGGGATTGCTGGATCATGTGATAGTTCTATTTTTAATTTTTTGAGGATCCTCCATGCTATTTTCTGTAATAGCTGCATTCCCCCTAAGAATGTACAAGGGTTCCCTTTTCTCCACATCCTTGTCAACACTTTCTTTTTTTTTAGATAATAGCCATCCTAACAGTTGTGAGGTGATATCTCATTGCAGTTTTGATTTGCATTTCCCTGTTGATTAGTGATGGTGAGCATCTTTTCACGTCACTGTTGGCTCTTTGTATATCTTCTTTGGAGAAAAGTCTATTCAAGTTCTTTACCCATTTTTTAATAGGTTATTTGGGATTTTTTTCTTGTTTAACTTTTTTTTGCTATTGAATTGTGTGAGTTCCTTACATATTTTGGATATTAACCCATTATTGGATATATGGTTTACAAATATTTTCTCCCATTCCATAGGTTGTCTTTTTGTTTTATTGCTTGTTTCTTTTGCTGTGCAGAAGTTTTTAGTTTGATATCATCTCACTTTTCTATTTTTGCTTTTGTTTACTGTCCTTTTTGTATCATATAACAGAAGTCATTACCAAGGCCAATTTTAGGAATCTTTTTTCCTATGTTTTCTTTCAGAAGTTTTAAGGTTTCAGGTCTTACATTTAGGTCCTTAATGCATTTTGAGTTGATTTTTATGTATGGTATAAGACAAATGTCCAAGTCCATGCTTTTGCATGTGGGAATCCAGTTTTCCCAACAGCATGTGTTGAAGATACTACCTTTTCCCCATTATGTGTTCTTGGCACCCTTGTCAAAGATCATCTGGTTTATTTCTGGGCTCTATATTCAGTTCCATTAGTCTATATGTCTGTTTTTTTTTTTTTCTGCCAGTACCATACTGTTTAAATTACTGTAGCTTTGTAATATATTTTGAAATCAGGAAGTATGATACCTCCTGCTTTGTTCTTTTTGCTAAAAATTTCTTTGGTTATTCAGAGTGTTTTGTGGTTCCATATGAATTTTAGGACTTTGTTCTGTTTCTATAAAAAATGCCATTGAGATTTTGACTAGGATTGCATTGAATCTATAGATTGCTAGTAGTAGCATGGGCACTTAAAAAATATTAATTCTTGCAATGCACAAACAGGATATCTTACTATTTATTTGTACCTGCTTTAATTTTTTTTTTTACCAGTGTGTTGTAGTTTTCACTGTAAAAGTCTTTCACTTCCTTGCTTAAAGAATATTTAATTTATTCCCAAATATTTTATTCTTTTTGATGCTATTATAAATGGGATTGTTGTCTTAATTTCCTTTTTGGATAAGCTCCTTGTTAGTGTACAGAAATTCAACTGCTTTTTTATGTTGATTCTTTATACTGCAACTTTTCAGAATTCATTTACTCATTTTAGCAGAGGTTTTTTTTTTTTGGGTGGAATTTTATACTTTTCTACATATAAGGTCATGTCATCTGCAAACAGAGATAGTTTTATTTCTTCCTTTCCAATTTGGATATCTTTTATTTCTTTTTCTTGCTTAATTGCTCTAAGACTTCCAGTACTATGTTGAATAGAAGTGGAGGGAGTAGGTATCCTTGCTTTGTTCCAGATCTTAGAGAAAAAGCTTTCAGTTTTTCATCATTGAATATTGTGTTAGCTGTGAGCTTTTCATGTACAGCCTTTATTTTATTAAGGTAAGTTTTTTCTACACTTAATTCATTGAGAGTTTTAATTATAAAAGGGTATTGAATTTGTCTAATGCTTTTGCTGCATCTGTGATTTTTATCCTTCATTCTTTTAATGTGGTGTATCACACTGATTGATTTGCATGTGCTGAACTAACCTTGCATCCCAGGGATAAATTCCACTTTTTCATGGTGTATGATATTTTTAATGTGCTGTTGAATTTGATTTGCTAATATTTTGTTAAAGATTTTTGCATTATTTTCATCAGGGATATTGGCCTATAGTTGTCTTTTATTGTCTGGCTTTAGTATCAGGGTTATGCTGGCCTCATAAAGAGTCTGGAAGTTTTCTATTTTTTGGAGGAGTTTCAGAGGGATTGGTATTAATTATTCTTTAAATGTTTGTTAGAATTCATCTGTAAAGCAATCTGGTCCAGGGTTTTTCTTTGTTGGGATATTTCTGATTCTTGATTCAATCTCCTTATTTGTTATCGGTCTGTTTAGTCTTTTTATTTCTTATTGATTCAGTCTTAGTAGGTTATGTTTCTAGGAATTTATCCATTTATTCTAAGTTGTCTAATTACTGGTATATAAGTGTTCATAATAGTTCCTTATAACCTTTGTTATTTTTGTGGCCTCAGTTATAATGTCTCCTCTTAAATTTCTAATTTCATTTATTTGGGTCTTCTTTCTGTTTCACTGATTTTTCTGTTGTTTTTCTATTCTCTGTTACATTTATTTCTGCTTTAATCTTTATTATTTCTTTCCTTCTGCTAACTTTGGACTTTGTTTTTCTCTTTCTAGTTCCTTGAGGTGTAAAGTTAGGTTGGTTATTTGAGATCTTTTCTTTTTTTTTTGAGACAGAGTCTCGCTTTGTTGCCCGGGCTAGAGTGAGTGCCGTGGCGTCAGCCTAGCTCACAGCAACCTCAAAATCCTGGGCTTAAGCTATCCTACTGCCTCAGCCTCCCAAGTAGCTGGGACTACAGGCATGCACCACCATGCCCGGCTAATTTTATATATATATATATTTTAGTTGGCCAGATAATTTCTTTCTATTTTTAGTAGAGACGGGGGTCTCACTCTTGCTCAGGCTGGTCTCGAACTCCTGACCTCGAGCGATCCACCCGCCTCGGCCTCCCAGAGTGCTAGGATTACAGGCGTGAGCCACCACGCCCAGCCCATCTTTTCTTTTTTAATTTAGTTGTTTATCGCTACCAACGTCCCTCTTGAACTGCTTTTGCCACATCTCATAAGTTTTGGTGTATTGTATTTTTGTTTGTCTCAAGAAAATTTTCTAATTTCCCTTTTGATTTCTTCTTTGAGCCAATGGTTGTTCAAGAATGTATTGCTTAATTTCTGTGTATTTGTGACTTTTTCTGCTTTCCTTTTATTATTGGATTCTAGTTTCATTTCATTGTGGTCAGAAAAGATACTTGTAATGATTTCAGTATTCTTAAATTTGTTAAGATTTGTTTGTGACCTAGCATGTGACCTATCCTGGAGAGTGTTCTACATGTCCTGTGGTTGAGAAGAATGCATGTCCTGCTGCTGTTAGGTGGAATGTTCTGCATATGTCTTTTAGGTCCTTTGTTCTATAGTGTTGTTCAAGTCTGTTGTTTTCTTTTTGATTTTTTGTCTGGATGATTTATCCATTATTGAAAATAGGATATTAAAATCTTCATATGGTTATTGCATTGCTATCTATTTCTCCCTTCAGATCTGTCAGTGTTTCCTTTATATATTTAGATGCTCTGATGTTAGGTGCATATGTATTTATAATTGTTGTTTATTGTATTTATAATTGTTATTGTATTTATAATTGTATGTCTTCCTGTTGAATTGACCCTTTTATCTTTATGTAATGACTTTCTTTGTCTCTTGTGACAGTTTTAGACTTAAAGTCTATTTCATCAGATAGCAGTATAGAAGGATAGCTACTCCTGCTCTGTTTTGGTTACCACTTGCAAGGAATATCTTTTTCCATCTCTTCACCTTCAGCTTATGTGTGTTCTTAAATCTAAAGTAAGTCTCTTGACCAGATGCAATGGCTCATGCGTGTAATCCTAGCACTTTGGGAGGCCAGGGTGGGAGGATCACTTGAGGTCAGGAGTTCAAAAACAGCTTAAGCAACAGTGAGACCCTGTCTCTACAAAAAATACAAGAATTAGCCAGGTGTGGTGCCATGCGCCTATAGTACCAGCTACTCAGAGGCTGAGGCAGGAGGTTCGCTTGAGCCCAGGAGTTTGAGGTTGCAGTGAGCTATGATGATGCCACTGCATTCTAGCCTGGGTGATAGAATGAGACTCTGTCTCCAATCAATCAATCAATCAATAATCTCTTACAGGCAGCATATGGTCAAATCTTTTTTTTTTCATGTGTTCACCCACACTATTTTTTTTGATTGATGAGCTTAATCCATATACATTTAAAGTAATTATTGATAGGCAAGGACTTGCTATTGTCCTTTTGTTAATTGTTTTCTATTTCATATATCTTTTGTTCTTCTCTTCCTTTCTTACTATCTTCCATTGTGATTTGATGATCTTTTTGTAGTGATATGTTGTGTTTCTTTTTTATATATATTTTTCATATCAAGGACTTGCTATTGTCCTTTTGTTAATTGTTTTCTATTTCATATATCTTTTGTTCTTCTCTTCCTTTCTTACTATCTTCCATTGTGATTTGATGATTTTTTTGTAGTGATATGTTGTGTTTCTTTTTTATATATATTTTTCATATCTACTATAGGTTTTTTCTTTCTGGTTACCATTATAACAGTTTATTTTCAGCTGATAAGAAATTAACTTTAATCACATACATAAACTCTATGTTTTTACTCCCCCCACACTTTGTTATTTATGTCAGAATTTGCTTCTTTTTATATTCCATACCAAATTTTCTGATAGTTATTCTTAATACTTGTGTTTTAACTTTTATAGTAGTTAAAAGTGATTTGTGCACCATCATTATAGTATTACATTATTCTGTATTTGTCTTTATATTTACCTTTACCAGTGAGATTTATACTTTCATATGCTTTGATATTGGTGTTTAGTACCTTTTTGTTTCAACTTGAAGAACTCCCTTTAGCACTTCCTGTGAGGCAGGTCTAGTGGTCATGAACTCCCTTGGTTTTTGTTTGTCTGGAAAAGTCTTCATGTCTCCTTCAGTTTTAAAGGGTATATTTCTTGGGCATATTATTCTTGATTGGAAGTTATTTATTCAATCTCAAGAGAAACCAGAGTATTGGAAGTTATTTATATCAGTACTTTGAATATATCATCCCACTCTTGCCTGGCCTATGTGGTATCAACTGAAAAATCTTCTGGTAGTCTTATAGATATTCCCTTGTATGTGATTGGATACTTTTTCTCTTGCTTCTTTCAAATTTCTCTCTTTGTCTTTGACTTTCAGTGATTTAATTATAATGTGTCTTGGTGTGGACTTCTTTAGATTCAACCTATTTGGAGTGGTTTTGGCTTCATGAATCTGGATGTCCGATTCCCTCCCCATATTTGGGAAGGTTTCAGCCATTATTTCTTTAAGTAAACTTTCTTTCCTTTTCACTTTCTGTGCTCCTTCTAAGACTCCCATAGCACATATATTGGTTTGCTTGATGGTATGCCACACGTTCTGTAGGATTTTACATATATATTTTTTATTTCAATAGATTTAGGGGTTACAAGCATTTTTTGTTACACGGATGAATTGTACAATGCTGAAGTCAAGGCTTTTAGTGTATCTGTCACCAGAATAGTGTACATTGTACCTGATAGGTAATATTTATCCTTCACCTCCCCCCCCCCTTAGTTTCCAATGTCCATTACACCACTTTAGGACCAAAAATGCTCATTGTCTAGCTCCCACTGAGAACATGTGGTATTTGTTTTTCCATTCTTGAGATACTTAAGATACTGGTCTTCAGTTTCATCTAAGTTGCTGCAAAAGACATTACTTCATTCCTTTTTTATGGCTGAGTAGTACTCCATAGTATGTATCCCACATTTTCTTTATCCACTCATCAGTTGGTGGGAACTTAGGTTGATTTCATATCTTTGTGATTGTGAATTGTGCTGTGATTATCTCAATATGTATTAAAGACTTAAATGAAGACTTGAAACCATAAAAATTCTAGAAAAAATGTAGGAAAAACTCTTCTGGACATTGGCCTAGGCAAAGAATTTATGACTGAGACCCCCAAAGCAAATACAGCAACACCAAAAATAAACAAATGGGATTTAATTAAGCTAAAAAGTTTTTGCACAGCAAAGAAATAATCAACAGAGTAAGCAGACAATGTACAGAATGGGAGACAGTATTCACAAACAATACATTCAACAGGGACTACTATCCAGAGTCCACAAAGAATTCAAACAAATCAGCAAGAAAAAAACCCTCTTTATTGATTTTTATTATTTTTTATTTTTGTTCTCTGACTGGATGATTTCAAACAACTCACCTTTGACTTTGCTAACTCCCTTTCTTCTGTTTGATTGAATCTGCTATTGATTATTATAATTTGGTCATGATATTCTTCAGCTCCAGAATTTCTGTTTGCTTCTTTTTAGTGGTTTCTATTTCTTTGTTCAACTTTTTATTTTGTTCATGTATTGTTTTCTTGATTATGTTTTGTTGTCTGTCTGTTTTCTCCTTTAGCTCACTGAGCTTCTTTAAGATGATTACTTTGGATTTTTTGTCAGGCACTTTGTAGATATCTTTCTTTAGGGTTGGTTACTAGAGCTTTATTTTGTTCCTTTGGTGTCATGTTTTCCTCCTTCTTTATGATCCTTGTAGGCTTGAGTTGGTGTTTGCACTTTTGAAGAAGCAATTACCTCTTCCTGTCTTTACAGACTTGCTTTGGCAGAAAAAGCCTTCATCAGGCAGCCCAGCCAGAGATTTTGGGTAGGTCAGCTGGCAGGATCCAAAGGTAGGGTCTGTAGGCAGGTGGGCCTGTTACCAGATTCCATGGTGGACTGACCTGTTGTCAGGGTCTGTGGGCACGTAGGCACACGCCACCTTTTCTATCTTTATTGTTTGTATGCTGTATCTTTATCCATTCTTTTACTTTTCTTCTATTTAAGTCTTTATACTTAAAGTGTATATCTTGTGGACCACATATGGTTGAGTTTTGCCATTTTATTTGATTTGAAAATTTCTGCCTTTTTAATTTTGGAATGTTTAGCTCACTACATTAAAACATAATTATTGTTTAATTGGTTTTATTTCAACCTTTTTGATATTTGCCTTTTAGTTGATCCATATGTACTCTTCTCTGCTTCTCCTTTCCTGCCTTCTTCTAGGCCTTCATCTAGGTTAACGATTTTTTTGGTATTTAGCTTTAATTCTTTTATTACAGTTTTAGCTGTACTACTTTGATTTTTTTGTGTGTGTGGATTTCTCTAGGGATTATAATATACATCCTTTATTAAGTTTATTTAGATTTAATTTGATTATACTTCATGTAAACTATTAGAAACCTGCATAATTATATTTTCCCTGCCCTATTTACTAGTGTTGTCATGAGTTTTGCCTCTACATGTTATAAATTCCCCGATAGTAAACTTTACAGAATTTTCATTAAGCAGTCAGCAATCTTTTAAAAATTTAAGCAAAAAGTAATCTTTTCTATTTACTCACAGATTTATTATTTCCTGTGCTATTCATTTTTTTTTTCTATAAATTGAGTTTCTGTTTGATGTTGTTTCCCTTCAGGGCTGTAGGAGACAAACTCTTCCAGCTTTCTTCTATCTAGGAATATCTTCCATTTGACTTTATTTCTGAAAGGTGGTTTCACAGGGTATGGAATTCTTGGTTGACAATTCTTTAGATTATTTTTCTTTTGTTTAGAACTTTATCAGTGTTATTTCTTTTTATTTTCTCCATTTTTTCAGTTGAGAAATCAATTGTAATTCTTATTTTTGTTGTCTTATATGTAATGATGTAATATCTTTTTCTCTGTCTTTGATATGTCTAAGGTATCTTCTTTCTTGATCTTTTACTTTCTTTACATTATTTTTTTCCTCTTTCATTTTTATTTTTCATTTATCTTGTTTTTGGTATTCTGATCTTGGATTGGTCTTTTCAGGAAGCTTGGGAAATTTTCATTCATTATATGTTCAAATATTTCTTCTTTTCTGTTCTCTACCCATTTGGATTTCAATTACATGTATGTTAAATCTCTCATTGTACCACAGGTCATTGAGGCTCTGTCACTATTTTTCTATATATTTTCCTTTCTGTTCTTAAGATTGAATGCTTTATATTGATCTGTCTTCAAATTCAGATTCTTCTGCCATCTCTAATCTTCTGTTAAGCCCATCCAGTGAAATTTTTATTATTGATATTGTATTGTTTAGTCCTAGAATTTTTAGTTGGTTCATTTTAATAGTTTTTGTTTCTCTCCTGAGGTTCTCCATCTGATCACTCACTAGAACATATTTTCCTTTGAGTCTTTGAACTTAATTATTAATATAATTGTAGTTTTAAGGCACTTATCTGCCATTCCAGTATCTGGGTCATCTTGAGGTCTGTTTTTATTGACTACTTTTTCCATCGAATGTATAACATGTTTTTCTCTTTCTTTGCATCTATAATAATTTTTTATTGTTGTACATTGTGGATAATGCCTTGTAAAGACTTTTACTTATCTTCTTTTCTTTGAATAATGTTATCTTTATTCTTGCAGGCAATTAAATTGTTGTCCAGTCACCTTGAATTTATAGAAGTTTGCTTTTATGGTATTCCTTTTTCAATTTTGTCCTTGATTTTAGGTGAATCCCTGAGTTTTAGGATTTAGTTTTTACTTCATAGGAATAGCACTTCTAAAGTTTCAATGGAAATTCCAAGCTTTTTACCAATCCTTCTAATTTGACAGGACTTAAAACTCCAAAATCTGTCCCTCATCCCCCATGGAGACCAGCAGCTGAAATCTTTGCTTAGCCCTTTCAGCATTCCAGCAGTTGTGTTCTCTTGTGCTCCTTAGAGTTTCTCCTGTGTCTGAGCAGTTCAGAGGTCAGCCATGGATTTGAGAGACTTTGCCCTCTACAGCTCTCTCCTTTTGGGGATATTTCCCTTCCATTTTCAACTCTTTTGGCAGCTGTAAACTTTGTCTATGACATGTAAATCCATTAAGACTTTGGGTTATCTTTAAGTTCTAACCACCTTATAACTCACATAGCTTCAGAAGTGGCTTCTAGAATAAAAACTATATAAACATGGATATCTTATTTTTTATTTTATTTTATTTTATTTTTTTACCCCAAGGGCCTAATCCCTCCAGTTTCTATCTGCTTTTGGTCATCATCCTATGCCTTCAAATATTTATTTTCTATATTTTGTTTAGAATTTATTGTTATCCGTGGGAAGGTTTGTGTGATAAAAGCTACGCTGCCATTACTAGAGCCAGTACTTCCTGCCAACTATTTTAGCTTAGAGCACAGAAATGGCTTTTAAAACTCAAGGCAATGTGTTAATATTATGTGACTCTCATTGTACTTTATTTCCAAGCTGAAGGTAGAGAGAGCCACTAGTAGCAAAGATGTAATTTATTCTCTGTCTGCTATAAGATCAGTTACCTCTAGTTTAAGTTTGTCCCTCTCTCACAGAACTTCAGTGAAAACTTCAGGAAGGAACTGATGCATACCAAAATCCTGAATTTTATGTGTGTGTGTGAGCTTGTATTTTGTCTCTGCAACATTACAAAGATCACCAACTTATTAGCTCAGAACAGTTGAGTCTTCTCTGCCCATCAGTCTACCTCCCTTATTCAGCCAGTTCCACGTTTTAGGTTCTCTTACCTCCAGCTGCCATTTTAAGTGCCAAATTCTAGATACTTTAAGGTATGTTTGGCTGTAAGTAAACAAAAACTAGGACCTTAAACATAGGATGTTTTTGTCTTACATGAGAAATCTGGGGGCAGAAAGTCCACTAATGTGGATTCAGCATCTCTGTGACACCATTCAGGCCCTTTTCCATCCTTCTCCTCCGCCCTCTTTGTGTTGTCCTTGTATGTATGCATGCATGTATGTATTGTGCATGCATGTATGTATTGTGCATGCATGTATGTATTTTGCATGCATGTATGTATGCATGCATGTATGTATTTGCTTTTCTCCTCATGGTCACAAGATGGCTATTGAAGCTCTAGGCATGGTGACCTGACTCTGCAGAGGGAGGGAAGGAAGAGAAGGGAAATTGAGAGGCCCAGTTTTGTCTGACCTTTTCATCAGAAAAGCAAAATCTATCTCAGAAGCCCCCTGCCAGCTTCTGTTTAACTTGGTTACGTTTCACTGACCAGGCCTGGGTTCCAGGGCTACCCCTAGATGCAAAGCAGGCTGGGAAAGTGACTATGTTACTTCCGGCTCCATGGTGCGGGACTAGGCAGAAGCATCTTGGAAATGGGCATGGGGTCACACTAGCAACAGTGCTGCCACAGCCATGGCGCTGCCACCTTTCTCCCTGATGGCAAGCCCCTCCCAGGCCTTGGGATCTCAGGCTGGAGGGAAAGAAGAAGTAGCTCCTTATTATAGCAGCGTTTTGGATCCATGAACCATTTATTATTTATCAGGGTTGGAATCGATCCAGAAATGTCCATATCGTGCAACTACTAAGTATTGGAGGCTTACTATGGTGTTGTGTGAAAACACAGTTCTCTTTAATGCTGGTGATTAAGAATGACGCCCCCCCTCCCCTGTGTCCATCATGGGAACTCAGAGGGGAGTGAAATTTTACGGTGGCCTCATCTCTTGCTGGCACCTCCATAGAGGAACCATGTCGTTCTCTGTCGTCACGGTGTAACGTATCGTGTAGGCTGACAGGAATGGGGAATGCCAGTTGGACTTGTCTGGGTCGGTCACACAGGCCAGCCCATTTCTTTCTGTCCATTCTCGCCGGCCTTCACTTGTAAATCTCAAGGGAACCACCAAATTGTCTACATCTGCTCTTCTTCCTGTGTTCCCTGACACAGTGATTGACAGTCTACCTGTCGAGCTGGTGGTCACAGACTTCAGAGATATCTGTCTCTCTCACCTCCAGTGACAGTTAATCACCTGGCTCTGTCAATTCTTCCTCCTAAATACTTTTTTGCACCTACCCACCTCTTTAAATCTCCACTGCCGGCGTCCTAGCATTGCACATCAATTCACTGGAGCTGTTTTGGGTTGCAGTACATAGAATACTCAACAAAGAGCAGCTTCGCCTGTAGTAGGAGGCTTTTTGTTTGTTTCTTTATAAATCTCACATAGTCAGAAGCAAGAGAGAGGGCAGTTCCTGGGCTAATTCAGTGAGTCAAAAATGGCGTCAAGACTCAGGCGCTTTCAAACTGCCCATTCCATGACCCCGACGGCACCAGCAGTGGCCGCCCTTAGAGTCACAAGGTGCCTGTGACAGTTCCTGGCATCACTTGCGGACACAGCCGTGTCAAGCGAAGGAGGGGGACCATGTATTGCTGTGTCACTTTTCATGAAGGAGGAAAACCTTCCTAAGAAGTCTCTCTGCAGCCCTACTCTCGGGGCCCGGTGGCCATCAGGGCGCTTGTCTGTGACCTAGCTGAAGACGTCTGGGAAGGTGAGTTCCTGGCATTTTACACGGGTGCCGTGGCAGGCAGGTTCTGCTGCGGGCCAGGATGAAGGCTGGGATGCGGGGTGCAGTGGGGAGGGGATGTTTTGGGGCAGGCCTTCCGTGGGGTCTTCCAAACGCACACTCGTCTCTTGCCTGGACTGTGGCCAGAGCCTCCCCCTCTTTCTCCTTGTTGGCAGTCCTGCTCCTGTTCAATCCCTTCCTGCCACATTACTGCTGCCAGAGGGGTCTTTCCAAAGTCGGTAATTACCTTGTTAATTTACATGATTAGTTGTTTAGTGTCAACGTGTCTCTTAATAATGTAAACTACATGAGGGAAGAGACCTTGTCTGTGCTGTTCCCGTCGTATCCCCTGGAGCCGGGGCTCCCGATCAAAGCTCTCGTTACACACGTCTTGGCCGCTCAGCGAACGAAATGCAAATCCGATTCTGCCAGTCCCTCCGGAAAACCCTCAAATGGTTTCCCTTTGCCTCTAAGATGAATTCACATCTGCTGGAAGTTGGAAGCCCCTTGGTGAAATGGTCTGTGCCTACATTTCTGCTTCCCCTCCCTCCCCTCTACACTTCCCTCCCCTCTGCTCCAGTTTTCTGGAACTTTCTTCAGTTATTCAAATAGACCATGTGTTTTCTTGCCTCTGTTTGCCTAAAAGTGTTTCAACTTATCACTTTGCCTGATTAAGTCCTTTCCTGGAAGCACATATCAGTGGAAATGTCACCTCCTCCGGGAAATCTTCCAGACCTCTCTCACGAGGCGTTGTTGAAAGCCCTGAGTCCCACCCCCACCCCATAGCACCCAGACTTCTCTGTCTGAGAAGTCATCACATGCTGTTGTAGATGCCTAATTGTATTTCTCTACCATCATGCTTTTAAAAAATTCAGCTTTATTTACAGTGCACATACCATACAATTCACTATTTCAAGTGTACAATTTTATTAATTTTAACATAATCACAGAGTTGTGCAATCATCGTCACAATCAGTTTTAGGACATTTTCATCACACCCCCAAATACCCACACCCATTAGCGGTTATTCCCTAACTCCTCCCCCCATGCCAGCCCTCGGCAACTGCTCACCTTCCTCCCATCTCTGTGCTTGCTCCTACTCCGCACGTTTCGTGTACCTGGAACTTAACCTCTGTGTGGTCCGGGGTTGGTCCTGCTCCTGCCGTATTCTCAGCGTGCAGCAGAGAGCCTGGTGTATGCTTGGGGCTCAAAAACAAATATTTGTTGAATGATTGGCTGACTGAATAAATGAAAATTTAGACACTCCAGAGCTGATCACTCCCTTTTCTATATATTTACAATTGTTATGTATATTTACTGCTGTTCCTATCAGCCTGAATGGACATTTTTTTTTAACATATTTGTCTATCTTCCTGGATGAGGCGTGTTTGAGGACATGGGTCATGCCTCGTTCATCTCTGTGTGTCTGTGTTGTATGCTGTGCGTGGCATGCGGTGTGCTCAACACATGTTTGCCCATTGGGTAAATGAATGCATGAAGTAGCTCTGACCACTAGTTCCCTGTGGTCAGTGAAGCTCTCCCACCAGGACAGGTGGGCTCGATTCACTTGTTTGTGCATTCTGCCAGTATTTGCTAACAAATTAGTATGTTATTTTACACTTCTTTCAGTTTGACTGGTATTTCTTTCATTTCAAAAACATCTCTCTCATCCGTGGGAATCACAGCTGTCTGTAGGCAGAGGCCGTGTCTCGCAGACCCCGTGTCCTCTCTGCACCCAGCACGGCCCCTTGCAGAGACCGGCAAGTTCAGTAAGTGCTTTGATTCGAAGTCTGTGCCTCTGAGGCTCGCAGGCCCCGGACGTTAGGCCAGAGCCAGTGTGGCCAGTGGGGTGGTGATGTTCAGCTTCATCCTCCCAACACAGCTTTACAAGGAAGTGGTGGCTTCTGAGCCTCTGTCCCCCAAAAGGACACCACCAGGGCGAGGAGATGATGACACAGAGAGAACACTTTGCCCCAGACAGGCATGTGCTGGGTGGTGGGCATGGTTGATGCCTGGCTTGAGCTGCACCAAACTCTGCCTGCAGGTCCCCACGGTGGTAGAAAGGGGCCCAGTGGGGCCTGTCCCTGCGGCTGGCTCTCTGCTGGCTTCCAGGTGCGGAGACAGCGATGGAGTCTTGCCTCCAGGCCCATCCGTGTGAGTCAAGCTTCGGGGCCTGGGTTCTGGTGATACGGGCCCAGCTGCCCACTATCCCTCGGTTGGCCCATGTGTGGGCAGATGCTGCTGAAAAGCACGTCCTGCAGCGTGGTCTGAGGATACAGGGGGCTCTTCCCGGCATCTTGCACACGGGGGACCTCTCTGAGAAGCCGATACCGTCCTATGCAAGCTGTTTTGCCTACAATCCTTCTGTTCCTTGTTTCCCTGGGAAACTGATCTGCCACCGCCTGGTGAGCCCCTGTCGTGTCCTTTGCTTAAAAACATGGAAGCCTTTTGCTGGACGCTGATGGTCTTACGGGCCTCTTCTAGGGCGTCTCAGCAGGTGCTTTTTGACCATGGTCGCCTGTGTTAGTTGAATGATGCTTGCCCCTCCCCCACCCCCGCCAAAGGTGTTCATGTCCTAACTCGGGATCCTGTGAATGTGTTACCTTATACGGCAAAAAGGACTTTGCAGGTGTGTTTAAGAGATTCTCCTGGATTATCTGAGTGGGTCTAATGTGATCAGAAGGGTCCTTGAAAGAGGAAGGCGGGGGTCAGAGAGAAGAGAAGTTGCCGCACAGCTGGCCTTGCAGGTGGAGGAGGGGACGTGAACAGCCTCTAGGAGCCGCTCTGCCAACACCTTGATTTTAGCCCCTAGGACTCATTTTGGACCTCTGACCTCCAGAACTATAAGAGAATAAATTTGTGTGGTTTTGAGCCAGTAAGTTTATGGTAATTTGTTATAGCAGAAATGGGAAATGAGTCATCGCCCCCACCTTGGCATTATCGCTGTCCCTGGTACAAAGGGTCTGTATCTGGCCAGATGGGGGCATTCATTTTTGGAGCCCCAAATGAAGCTGTGTTAGTCCGCTTGGGCTGCTGTAACAAAATACCACAGACTGGGGGGCTTAAACAACAGATACTATTTTCTGACAGTTCTGGAGGCTGGAAGTCCAAGTTCAAGGTGTCAGCAAGGTTGGTTTCTGGTGAAGCCTCTCTTCCTAGCTGCCTTCTCGCTGTGCCCTCAAATGTACTTTCCCCTGGGCATGGGGGGAGAGAGACAGCAAGATCTCTGGCATCTCTTCCTCTTCTTATAAAGACACCAGCTCTGTTGTGTCACTCTTAGGACTTCATTTTATCCTGAGAACCTCCTTTAAGGCCCTATCTCCAAATGCTGTCACACTGGGTAATTAGGGCTTCAACATCTGAGTTGTGGGAGTGACACAATTTGGTCTGTAACAGAGGCCCTCCATGGTTCTATCAGGATGGAGGGGGCAAAGGTCTCTCAGGTCATGTACACCCTGGGACCTCAGTGCTCTTTGCTAATTAGAACAGTCTGCGGAAGCACTGCGAGCACGTCAGTGTCTTCAGGGTGGTCCCGTGTGAGCTTACCTCTTGCTTCTGAAATCCAGGGCTGCAGAGGCTGATTTGGGGTATTTGAGGGTTTTTCATGGCGCTCGTTTGGGCAGGCCTTCACTGATGGCAGGTGTAATCTCTCCGGGTCAGTCATCGGAAATTAACATGGAAAGCGTTGGGAGTTGAGATGCAGGTTCTTGGGCAAAGTTATGTTTGGCCAGGGTAATTCACAGAATGCAGGGCAGGGTGTTAGCAATCCTGTAGTGTGCTTCTAATTTTTTTTACTACCCTCCTTAGTAAAGGAATCAATTTTTCTGGTCCTTATCTATGATTTCATCTTTCTAGGAGTTAAAGCCATTTTCTATTTTCCTAACCCACAGCCTTCTGTGATCCAGGCTGATGCTTTCCAGGTCAAAGGATGCTTCAGCACGATTCCAGGGGCATCTTGTCGTGGGACCCAGTCCCAGCGACCTCCATCCTAGTGTCTAATTCACAGAGGGGTTTCTTTGGGCCAATGTTCACTCCACTGTGCTGGGATGCGAATTGGTGGTGGTTCAGGCTGCCTTGGAAACATGACAGCCCACGTGGCAAGAGCTGGGCACGCTGGGAAAGGGCATTCTGAACACCAAAGCCTGGGGTAGCCAGGAGCTCCCAGGATGCGGCCAGGCAGAGCGCTATCGAGTGTCCCTCAAATGCGCAGCAGCAGGAACTGCCGAGTCGATGGCCTGTGATGAATGGCCCATGCGCTGCAGAGATCTCCCTGCCCTGAGAAGGCTTCCGTCTGACAACTTTCCAGAAACCGAGTATTGGCAGCAGGCCAACCACCTCTTTGCTCCCGTAGGAAAGTGGACACCAACAGCCATGGTGGCAGATGTGAGGGCAACTGCCTTGAAGCCACAGCCATCTTGGCAAAAGCAGAGACCCCCATTTTTCTCCATGGAGGACACTGGGCTCCCCACAAGGGAGGCAGAGATTCATGAATTCCCATCACAGCTTTGAGCTTGGAAAGAAGGTCTATCCGCTGGGCAGGCACGTGGGTCCAGGCTGCCTGGTTGTCCTGCGGTCACACTTGGAATGTTCTCTGGCTGAGCAGAGGCTGTGGGAACAGGGATGGCGTTGGACAGGGGCCTGCAGGTGGGAGCATCGCTGGCAGGGGAGCCCTGAATGTGAGGCATGGGTCTGTTAGGGCTTGAATTTGTGTCCCCCCAAAAGATATGTTGGTGTCCTAATCCCCATTCCCTCAGAATGTGGCCTTATTTGGAGATAGGGTCTTTACTGAGGTGATCAAGGTAAAATCAGGCTAAGCCAATACAACTGGTGTCCTTATAAAAAGGGGAAATTTGGACAAAAACACACACATGGGGAGACCATCATGTGAAAATGACGGCAGAGATCTACAAACCAAGCAACAGCAAAGATTGCCAGCAAATTACCAGACCTGGGGACAGGTGTGGAACAGTTTGTGTCTCATGGCCCTCAGGAGGCAACAACACTGTGGACACCTTGATCTTGGACTTCTAGCCCCCAGAACTGTGAGACCATAAACTTAATGGTCCTTCGTTACGGCAGCCCTAGCACATGGCCACAGGGTCCTCTTACAGACAGTGATGAGCTTGTGCGAATCCAACCAGGAGGATGCCAAGGACTAGAAGGCAGCGTGGGCCAAGGGTGATAGACAGTATGGCCTGCTGGATCCACAGTGGCTAATGCTTCCCTCACTGGGAATGCCAGCCTCACCATGCAGGCTCCTGACAGCAACGTCGTCGTCGTCATAATCATCATCATCATCGTCGTCGTCGTCATTGTCATCATCATCATCATCATCACTGTCATCATCACAGCTAATATTTACTGAGTTTCCACTATATGCTTGACACATATATTTTACATGTCTTATGTCATTGAGTCCTTACAACCTACATGGTTGATGTTAGCAATATTCCCATTGCAAAGAAGGAAGTAACGTGCCCAGGAGCGTATGGCTGGTAGGTGGAGAGGCCAGGCAGCCCTTCTCTGCTCCCTCAGTGTCAGGCTCGTCCTCCCGGGGTCTTTGCATCGGCAGGTCCCCTGCCTGGGCCACTTTTCTGCTAGATTCCGCGTGGCTGCCTCCCTTTTCTATTCGGGTCTCAGTCCTGCTGTTTGTCTCTGGGGAGAGCCTTTCCCCCCCATGGTCATCTCAGCACAGTGCCTGCTTTATTTAGTTATTTTATAGCACTTGCAATCATCTGCAACTGTCTTGTTTACGTGTGAGTCGTTTTTGTCAACGGAAGACTGATGAGGTTCGTACATTCGGGAAGGAGAGCTTCATTTCTCATAAAGGGTTGCAGTCTGCAGGCGCTGGTCATCTTGCAGTTGAACTTCATGCCTCTTCATGGGTCACATGTACAAAAAATGGTGGCATAAACGTGATCCAAGGGTGGGGTTTTCAGCCCTCTAACGTCAAAAGGTGAGGAGAGGACACAAAAACCCTTGCTGTGCAGCCTCTGCAGACTGGGCAGAACCAGTCTGTGGGCGGTGGTCTCTCACCAGGAAGGGATGCTGGGCAGCTGTGCTGGAACCACAGAAGGGAGGGCGGTCACAGGCTGCTGGGTTTAGCGGTGCAGCAAGTCTGTGCAGAGGGCTGGCGTCTGTTCAGCCCTTGGTGAAGAAGCCCAGTGGCGCTAGTGAGGGAGGGGGCATAACAAGGCCTGTCTGGCCTCCTGTCCTCTCATAGCTGGGATTTCAGCTTTTAAGGTTTCCCTGGGGTGCCCTTGGCCAAAAGCGGGTCTGTTCAGTCAGTGGGGGGATTTAGGATTTTATTTTTATTTCTCCTTGGTCACTCTTAACCCACTAGAGCATAAGTTTTGTGAGAACAGGGACTTTGTCTGTCTTCCTCGGATCTCTGTCCCAGACGCTGGAATCGTTCCTAAAGCATGCAAAATGTTTGTGACTCAGTTTCCTTGACTTATTTATTCATATAATTTAGGCTCTCTCAACCTAACTGGAGCTTGGGCTCCATCTTGCATATGCAAAAGATTCCTTAAGATCTTCTGCTAAATCAAAGGCAGCTGCAGTCTGTCCTCCCAGCTCTTCTAGCCGTGTCTAACAGCGGAGGAGGCTTCGCCCTGAGCCTTCTCCGCCTCCTCCCCAGGTCTGTGAGCGGAAAGGCAAAGGAGATTAGCTTTGCCATGCACTTCCCAGGAGGCAGTGACCATGGCCTTGGGTCAGGCAGGCTTAGCCTGTGGGGCAGCTACAGGCCTGTCTGCCATGGTTCGCACTGGGAGGCTGGTATCCTCCATCCTCCCTTTTGGGCAGATTCAGAGTGGGGCTGCCTGCTTCCCCCCAGCTGGGGACGGGCTGTCACAGGGCTGCAGGGCGAGGCCCCAGCGCCCGGGCTGGGCAGCCACGCACAGCCCTGTGTCCTGTCCCCTTTGCCACTGTGTGTCTCACGGTGTGGGGAGAGGCAGAGACACACTCTCGCCCGTCCCGTACGTCAGTGAGTTCCGACGGGAGGCTGCCTGGGACACCATGTGGTTCTGGGGCCCTGCGGAAGCCACCCCGGTGTCTGTGTGCAGGGCCAGCCCACACCACTCGAGCCACCCGGGCTGCCTCTGTGCGTTCATCCATTCCATTCATTCTGCCATGCGACAGACATTTCTTGAAAGGCACTGTGGGCGGGCAGATGGTGGACCAGTCGCTATAGGGGCGGTTGTTAGAGAGAGCGGTTCACGGGGACACGTGTCACGGAGCAAAGTGCCACCTGGCGGAGCATGTTGGCCTTCAGTGCCTGAGGCCCCGGCTCTACACAGAGCCAGCCAGGCCCGGGCGGACCACGTCCTGCCCGCCGGGGCTGAGGTGTGATCGCCGTGGGGGCTGCTCCCCTTCCCGCCCTCCTGTGACAAACGGCTGGAGGAATTCCGTCGCCGAGATCTGCTCCGGGTGGGCCCGGTGGAGCTGGGCGTCGCGGGCCGGGGGAGGCGGGGTGGGCCGCGGGCGGACGTTCCGGCAGGGCCGGAGCAGGGATGGGGCCTTCCCTCCGTCCCCAGCGCGGCGGCTTGGGTACAGCTCAGGGGACACGGGTGTTCGTTGTTTGCGGAAGGGGGCTGAGGGCGCCGGCAGCCGGGGTGCAGCGCCTGGCGGGCGGCGGAGGGCAGGGCGCCCCGAGTGCGAAGGCTCGGTTTGGGAAGAGCCTGGGACACCACAGAGGGCGTCTGAGCCTGCCCTGGAGCCACGCGCCCTGGCCCGGCCTGGAACAGCGGCCCTGTGACTGCTGTGGAAGGGACGCGTGAGGGAATAAACGGGAGCGCGAAAGAAAGGCGATGAGCTGCCACGTCGCAGGCGCACAGGCCGCATGTTCAAGGTCGAGCTGTGGACGATGACGTTGGAACCTTTGGCGTGCATTCAGGTAGAAAGAGCGAATGACTAAATGTTTTGTTTTGTTTTTCATAAAACGTGTGAGCAGTCCGGCTTCACTACTCCAGAGGTAAAAAATGCGCCAACTTGTTTTTCCACTGAGGGGACCTCATTTTCCGTTAGAGTGACACGTCCCAGAGAAAGGGTGATGAGGGCCCTGCGGTGGGGGTGGCCCTGCCAGCGGTTCCTTTCTGTGCCGTTTTTATCAGGCATATTGTCGTGAAACCAATTTCCATGTTGAAATGGCTTTTCTCCCCCTAAGCAAATTGCTTTTCATGTTGTTGAAGGGGATGGCAGGCGTCCTCTTTGAAGGTGAGCTCACTCCGCCCCGAGCCTGGGCTGGCACCGCACCTCGAGAGCCCATCTCAGGGCACAGACCGTGACCGGGTTGCTCCTCACAGCTGAATTGATTAATATGAGTTGGGAAAAAAGAGTTTCCAGAGGAATCCGGTACAAGAACAGAAGCTTGGAATTTTGTGAAACAAGATTTCCACTCTGAGACTTCAGGTGGGCTCAGGAAAATGCACCCAGGACGCTTGTAGGCAAGCCTTCAGTTCATTCATTGCTTTGCTTTCATTTTTAAAAATAACATTTTGTTCTTCTTAAAAGAGTCAGACCTGTGGAGACATCCGTGAAACCATACCAAAAAAATACAACCACCACCAACTTCCCACAGTCCTCTAGAATCATCACATTCTTGATAATTTATCTTTATATGTTCTGTATTTCCTTCCTGTCTTTTCCCCTCTAGGCACATGTTTTTATAGGTAAAATCATATGAAACATTTACTTTTATATCCTGATTTCCTAAGAAAATAGATTTTGTCATGTCATTCAGTGAATGTAGTTTTTGAATGTACATAATATTCCACCACATGGATGTGATTAAGTTGTCATCACATGGTCTATTTTGTTTTTGCTGTTTTATTGTAAATAATTTCAAACATAGAAAGTTGCAAGAATAGTACAAAGAATTCCTGTGTATTCTTCACCCTGATGGGGGACATTTGGCCACATTTGCTTTAAAATTCTCCCTCTCTCTAATATATATGATATATTTAACATATAATTCATTTTCTAAACCTTGTACAGTAAGCAAAAGGTATGATGTTCACAGATACTACTGTCCACCCCAGAGCAGTGGTCCCCACCATTTTGGCAGCAGGGACTGGTTTCATGGAAGACAGTATCTCTGTGGATGGGGCTGGGGTGGGGCGGAGGTGGGGCGGTGATGCGAGGGCTGGGGAGTGGCGGTAAATACAGGTGAAGCTTCACTTGATTGCCGGCAGCTCACCTTCTGCTTTGTCAGCCCCGTGGGCCCCCGTCACACCCTTCCCTGCTCCTGTTCCTAAGTTTCATGGAGACAATTTTTCCATGGGGTGGAGGTGGGGTGGGGTGCAGAGCTCTGTGGCCTTGCCCTTAAGCGGCCATGGACCACTATCAGTCCATGGCCTGGGCATTGGGGACCACAGTTCTAGAACATATTTTCCACAAAGACACTTTGGAGTATAACCATACTATGACCATTAACACCCGGAAACTAACATTGTGCATCACCACCTAATCCAGGGATTCTATTCAAATTTTACGAGTTGTTCAAATAATGTTCTGTACAGCTTAATCATCCACTCCAGGATCATGCAGGCATGCCTCGTTTTGCACTTCACTTCATTGGGCTTTGCAGATACTGCATTTTTGACAAATTGGAGGTTTGTGGTAACTCTGCATGGAGCAAGTAGTCACCATGTTTCCAACAGTGTGTGTTCATTTCATGTCTCTGTGTCACATTTTGGTAATTCTTGTGATAGTTCAAGCTTTTTCATTATTATAGCTGTTATTGTGGTCTGTGATCAGTGATGTTTGGTGGTACTATTGTAATTGTTTGGGGGCACCACAAACTGCGTCTATGTAGGATGGCAAACGTAATCAATCAGTGATGTGCGTGTGCTGACTGCCCCACCAACCAGCTGCTCCCTCATCTTTCCCCCTCTCCCTGGGGCTCTCTACTCACTGAGACGCAGCAATCTCAAAATTGGGGCAATTAATAACCTTACAATGGCCTCTAAGTGTTTAAGTGACAGGAAGAGTCACATGTCTTTTACTTGAAATCAGAAG
>CM052448.1:29611894-29645132 GCA_028533085.1 Varecia variegata | reverse complement strand
AGGAAGCTGCAGAAGAAAAGTTTGAAGCCAGAGAAGGCTGGTCCATGAGGTTTAGGGAAAGACGCCGTCTCCACAACACAGAAGTGAAGATGAAGCAGCAGGTGCTGATGGAGAAGCTGCAGCAGGTTGTCCAGCAGATCTAGCTAAGGTCATTGATGAAGGTGGCTACGCTAGACAACAGATTTTTAATGCAGATGAAACAGCCTTATATTGGGAGAAGATGCCATCTAGAACTTTCATAGCTAGAGAGGAGAAGTCAATGCCTGGCTTCAAAGCTCACAGGACAGGCTGACTCTCTTGTTAGAGGCTAGTGCAGCTGGTGCCTTTAAGTTGAAGCCAATACTCATTTGCCATTCTGAAAATCCTAGGGCCCTTCAGAATTATGCTAAATCTACTCTGCCTGTTCTCTAGAAATGGAACAGCAAGGCCTGGATGACAGCACATCTGTTTACAGCATGGTTTACTGAATATTTTAACCCCCCTGTTGAAACCTACTACTCAGAAAAAAAGATTTCTTTCAAAATATGACTGCTCATTGGCAATGCACCTGGTCTCCCAAGAGCTCTGTTGCAGATGCACAAGGAGATGAATGTTGCTTTTATGGCTGCTAAGATGACATCCATTCTGCAGCCCGTGGACCGAGGAGTAATTTTGGCTTTAAAGTCTTGTTATTTAAGAAATGCATTTTGTAAGCCTCTAGCTGCCAGGTCGTGGTTCCTCTGATGGAATCTGAACAAAGTTAGTTGAAAACCTTTTGGAAAGGATTTGCTGTTCTAGATTCCATTAAGAATATTTGTGACATGGGAGGAAGTCAAAATATGAACACTAACAGGTGTTTGGAAGACGTTGATTCCAGCCTTCATGGATGACTTTGAGAGGTTCAAGTCTTCCGTGGAGGACGTCAACTGCAGATGTGGTGGAAACAGCAAGGAACTAGAATTAGAAGCGGAGCTTGAAAATGTGACTGAATTATTGCAATCTCATGATCAAACTTGAACGGATGAGGAGTTGCTTTTTATGGATGAGCAAAGAAAGTGGTTTCTTGAGATGAAATCTACTCCTGGTGAAGATGCTGTGAACGTTGTTGAAATGACACCACAGGATTTAGAATATTCCATAAACTTAGTTGATAAAGCAGCAGCAGGGTTTGAGAAGATTGACTCTAATTTTGAAAGAAGTTCTACTGTGGGTAAAGTGCTATCAGATAGCATCATGTGCTCCAGAGAAATCTTTTGTGAAAGGAAGAGTCGATTGATTTGGCAGACTTCATCGTTGTCTGATTTAAGCAGTTGCCACAGCCACCCCAGCCTTCGGCAACACCACCCTGATCAGTCAGCAGCCATCAACGTCGAGGCAACACCCTCCACCAGTGAAAAGAATATAACTTGCTGAAGACTAAGATGATTGTTAGCATTTTTTAGCAGTAATGTATTTTTAAATTAAGGCATGTACATTGTTTTTTTAGATGTGATGCTATTGCAAACTTAATAGACTATAGTATAGTGTAGATATAGCTTTTATTTATATGCACTGGGAAACCAACACCTTTGTGTGACTTGCTTTATTGCGATATTTGCTTTGTGGTTATGGTCTGGAAGTGAACGCACAATATCTCTAAGCTATGTCTATATTTAGCACCTATCTGAGATACAGCTTTAGTTCCCTGCACTTGGAAAAGGTTCCTTTGGTTTTGTATTTTGTTTAGTGTCTTAGTTTGTTCATGTTGATATAATGAAATTCCACAGACTGGGTAATTTATAAAGAACAGAAATTTATTTCTCACAGTTCTAGAGGCTGGGAAGTCCCAGATCGAGGGGCCCGTAGGATTGGTGTCTGGTGAGGGCCGCTCTCTGCCTCCAAAATGGCGCTTTCTTGTTGCATCCTCTGGAGGGGAGGGACGCTGTGTCCTCAGACGGTGGAAGAATGGAAGGGAAGAAGGGTCTAAGCCAGTTCCCTGCAGCCCTTTCATGTTGCACTGGGCGGAGCCCTCATAACTTAATCACCTCCCCAGAGGCCCCACCTCTTAATACCACCACAGTGGGGATTAAGTTTCAACAGAATTTTAAAGGGGACATATTCAAATCATAGCATTTAGCTTTTCACTTTCATCACCTGGACATTTTTGAAGGTTATAGGTCAGTTATTTTGTAACACGTCCCTCATTTGGATTTATCTGACATTTCCTCATGGTGAGATTTAAGTTAAGCAGCCTTGGCAGAAATATCACAGAAGTGATAATGATGTATCCTTCCCAGGGCATCCAATCAGGTGACACGTGATGGTGATTTTTCCTGTTACTGGTCATGGTAACTCTGATCACTGAATTAAGGCAGAGTCTGCCAGGCCTCTCCCCTGTTAAGTGACTCTGTCCTCCCTGTAATTAATAAGTATTTTGTGTGGAAATGCTTTGAAACTATGTAAATATCCAATTCTCAGCAAACTTTCACCCACTAGTTTTAGTATCTATTAGTGATTTTTGCCTGAATCAATTATTACTAAATTACTACCATATAAAATCATATGATAGTTTTTCTAAGCCCACCATTTTTTCTACTTATTGGCATTGCGCTGTAAAGCAAGAGCCTTTTAAAATTTTCATTCATTCATTCATTTTTATCAGTATGAATTCTTCAATTTCTACTTTATTCAATAAATTATAATCTCCTGTCATTATTTTGATGCTAGCAAGTAGCCTCTTCAAGCTGGTTCCTGTATCCTTTGGGTATAATCTCATCATTCAAAGTAATGGTCACATGACTTATTTGTTTTTCCACTTGACAATAAGTTATAAACCTTTTCCATGTCATTAAGGGTCTACAGCATTATTTTTAGTAATTTTGTAGTGTCCAACAAATAAACTTAATGCTCCAGCTTTCCTGGTGGGCGAGATTGTCTGGGAGAGATCCCTCTCACATACTAAGGCCCTCATTTCTTTAGCCAGGGACACAGAATATTACCAGAAACAGAGTTAGTACATGAAGCAGGAGCAAGGCCAGTGTATTCTGGTATAATTTTTTTCTTGGCCTCCACCTTGTAAACTTGCTGTGCAGGTGCCATGGGGCTGTAGACACTGTCTACACAGGATGCAAAGATATTCGTTGTGGTGGTACCTTTCCTATAAAATACTGTCAGCAACCTATACATCTATTAACTGGAGATGGAATATTCTATAGTAGTTAAAACTAAACTACAAATGGTCTCCAACTTACAATGGTTTGACTTAATGATTTTTCTCACTTTACAATGGTGTGAAAATGATACACATTCAGTAGAAACCATACTTTGGGTACCCATACAACTATTTTCAATTTCAGTACAGTATTCAATAAGTTACATGTTATATCAACACTTTATTACAAAATGGGCTTCGCGTTAGATCATTTTTCCCAGCTATAGGCTAATGGGAGGGTTCTGAGCACATTTAAGCTAGGCCAAGCTAAGCTATGATGTTCTGTAGGTTAGGTGTATTAAATGCATTTTGAACTTCATGATATTTTCAACTTACAGTAGGTTTATTGGGATGCAGCCCCATCATGCATCAAGGAGCATCTGTAGTGTTATGTTGATCAATATATATTAATGTATGTATTTGTGTGTCTGTGTGTATTGCATGATCAGAGGACTACATTATCCACTGAGGGTTTGGGGGTGGATTTGGGAAATAGGATTGGGAATTTGAGGAGAATGATGAAGATCTTGAGCACCAGTTGTGCGGGATGAGGAAAGGACTGTGGCTGGCTCCGGGTGCCTGGTTTAGCTGGAATGAGTAGGAAGGAAAGACAGTGAGGACTGACAGTCTGGAGAAATGCTATGGGATCAGGGACTTGGAAGGTTGAAGAGCAGAGGGTGGGAGTGACAGAGTTGGAAAAATATGAGGTCATAGGATGAGAGTGAAATTTGAGAGCCCAAGATTTCAGAGTGAGAGCGATGTTGAGTCAGGGAAAGGACCAGAATGTGGCCATGTGTGGGGTTTCTTGAGTGCAGTGGAGATGGAACTGTCAGAGAGGCAGTTAGTTAATGGTGGTGCTGGAATCACTTAGAACCAGGAGAAGGGGTCTGGGAATGGCGCACGATTGTTGCTGAGCTACGTGGTAAAAGTTTAAAAGCACGCAGAGGAGTGATAAGTAAATTTAGCTCAGCTCTGCACTGGAGGACCAATGCAAATTATTAGGAACTGTTTTAGTGCTGAATCGCCAAGGGAGGTCAATTAACAAATGGGGGCAGCCACTTTGTCACTGACATGAAACTGAATCATCACCAAATAATCTCAAATCCAATTACCACCCGTCTTTAAGGATCCTGTACATTCCCACAGAAAAATCAGTTTCCTCCTGTGACCTCCGAGCCCTCCTCCTCCTTAGGTTTCTTAAATTGTGGACATTATAGCGCTTATCTCACAGTGCTGTAACGGCCTGTTTGCGTTGCTGCCTCTCTCCCCACCCTGCCCCATCACGAGTGCTGCAAGGGCCTCACTCAGCTTCCCGTCCTCAGCCCCGTCCTCAGCCCCGCCTGGTCCCCGACAGCCCGAGGGTGCTCATCAAGCTGGAAGGTGCGGTGCTCAAAGGAAGACGGCCACAGCGACCTGCAGCTACTGGGAGTTGGGGGGCTACCTTCTGCTTGGTGGTTGAGACAAGCTCTTTGATTAAGTCATTTCCCGATAGAGATATATATATATATATATATATTTTTTTTTTTTTGCCTTTTCAAAAATAGCCTTCGCTCCCCCCAGATTACTTAAGAAACACATATTCCCTGTGGAATAGTTGGGAAATATTAATAATCACCCATAATCCCATCCTTCAGCAATAACCACTAGTAATGATCTAGTATATATTTTTACGACCATAAATTGTATTTATTTGAATAGATAATACATTAATGGTACAAATTTCAAAAAGTAGAAAAGTATGTATGAAAGTGTCCCTCGTATTTCTCTGCCCCCTCTACCCCCATCCCGTTAACATCACCTGCCCATCCCCAGGGGCAGCCAGGAATACCTGCTTCTTATGTATTTGTCCAGAGACAGCCTGCGTATTTATCATACAAGCACGTTTGTATGGTCCTCCTCCTTCTTTTCAAACATAAATGGTAGTATTTGGTGCATACTCTTCTGCATCTGGCCTTTTCTTTTAACAATATATCTTCCAGGTTGTTCCACATCAGGATGGAAGGAACTTTCTTAGTCTTTTTGTAGCTATATAATTGCCTTGGACCATTTGGTGTTGCCGTAACAGAATACCTAAGACTGAGTAGTTTATAAAGAAAAGAGGTTTATTTGGCTCATGATTCTGGTGGCTGTGAAGTTCAAGATTAGGCATCTGCATGTGTTTAGGGCCTCGGGTTGCTTCAACTCATAGCAGAAGGTGGAAGGGGGGCTGGCAGCCAGCATGTGCAAAGAGATCCCATGGTGAGAGAGGAAGCCTGGGGAGGGGTGTGGTGCAAGGCTCTTTTTAACAACCAGCTCCCAGGGAACTAGCAGGGGAAGAACTCACTCACCCCCAAGGGAGGTTCTTAGTCTATTCATGAGGGAACCCAGACACCTGCCGCCAGGCCCTGTCTCTCAACTCTCCACATAGGGGATCAAATTTTAACCTTAGGTTTGGAGGCGGCAAACTACATCCAAACCATAGCAACACTCTTCCACTGTTTGAGTGCACCATCCTTTATTTAATCTTTCTGTGAATGTATATTTGAATCGATTCTCATCTTTTTAATTTTTAAGATTTTATTATGGAAAATTCAAGTGTCATGAACACCCATGGGCCCATCGCCCGGCTTTGACTGGGACCAAGCTTGTTTTATTTATACTCCCATCTACCAACCCTCCTCCTCCCTATATTATTTTAAAGAAAATCATAGACATTATATCATTTCTTCTAATTATTTAGTATATATCTCTCCAAAAATATGAGGAACCTAAGAAAACCCCATAATACCAATATCACACACAACAAATGTGACAATAATTCCTTAATATCATTAAATCTGATCTTTTAAATATACATATAAAATATATATTATATACATATATATAAACAATGCTGCAACCACTAGACCGGTTCATGCTTCATTCCACATGTGTGCAAGGATGCCTGCAGCATGCGTTTCGAGGGGTGGGACCCTTGAGTTAAAGTGTGCATTTACAATCGGAACATAGATTGCCAAATCGCACTTCAAAGAGTTTATACTAATTCACACTCCTGCCACCAGTGCTTGAGAGGGCCTGTTTTCCCGCAATTTTATCCACACAGTGTATTATCAAACTTTTGATCTTTATCTGCCTTCTAGGTAGAATATATTATACAAATGTACTTTAAATTTGCATTTCTCTTATTATGAGTTGGGTTGAACATTGTGTTGTATGTTTAAAAGCCAATTGTAATTCCTCTCCTGGGAATTTGTCTGCTCATGTTCTTTGAACTGTTTCTTTTGGTTTCTTGGCCTATTTTCTTACTTTTACTGTATATAGGAATGTTTAAATACGAGGGAAATTAGCTCCTTCTTTGTGATATAAGTTGCAAATATTTTTACTTTGTTTCTGATGTTTCACTTAGCTTACCCTGAGTTTTGCCATGAAAAAGCTTTTAAGGTTTATGTGGGATTTATTGGTATTTTGGTTTCTGTTTGCTACTCAGTATGGCCTTACTCACTCTTGAGATTATAAAAAAAAATTCCTCATTTTTTTCTATTATAATTATTAAGTTCTTTTTAATATATTTAATCTTTGATTATTCTGGAATGCATTTGTGTATAAATTCCATCTTATTTTTTCCAGATATCTACTTACTTGTAGATTATTGAATCCGTCGCACTATTAAATCTGTCTTTCCCCATTATTTGAAATGTCACTCTCATCATATACTAAATTTCTGTGTGCATCCAGATGAATTTCTAATCTTTCTATCATTTACAATTGAATGGCTTAACATCATTTATTTAGCTAATCACCTATTGTTTATGGCTTCCTATTTTAATTATTACAAATGAGGCTATAATAAATATCCTTTTAAATAAATCTTTGCACCTCTTATTTTTTAGCATAAGTTCCTACAAAGGGAATTGTTGGGTCAAAGCATAAACAAATGCAAAAATATTTTTATTATGGAAATTGTCTGATATACTCAAAAGCAGAGAGGATAGTATAAACCCTGGAGTAGCTACTACCGCGAGCTTCAGTGATTTGCAACATTATACCAATCATATTTCATCTATGTCTCCTACCCCCAACATTTTTTCCTGGAATATTGTGAAGCAAAGCCCAGACGTCATATCACTTTACCCATAATCACATCAGTGTATCTATTTAATAACTTAAATCAGCATATTTCTCTAAATTAAATTTTTATGATTATATAAAAAATGTCCATTTAAGATTTGCTCTAATCAGGATCGAAACAGGATCCATATTTTGGAGGCTTTTGCTACTTACCATTCAGTTGTACCGATCTACACTCCCACAAGCACTGTGTGAGCATCACTATTACCCTATATTTTTTCCCATACTGGATACATCATCAAACAAGCCTTGTGAATCTTTCTTCCAGTTGCTGGAGTCAGAAATCTTGGAGCCCTCCTGACTTTCCTCCTTCTCTCACATCCCACACCGTATCTTTCAGGACACCCTACTCGCTGAAACCTCAAATCCATCCAGAATCTGCCCACTTTTCTCTTCCTCTGTTGCTATCATCCTTTCTCACCTGGACCACTGCAGCAGCCTCTCTCTGCTCCCAGGTTCTCCCAGCAGCCAGAGGCAAATACACAAGTCAGACCCTGTCACTCCTCTGCTCTGCAACCTGCCATGGCTCCCACCTTACTGAAAGTAAAAACCTGAAGCATACACGATCTGCCTTCCTACTCATTCTCTCTTGGATCTTCTCACCTATTGCTCTCCCCCACCTTCCACCCTGCTTCACCCCACTCCAGTTGCTCATTCTCTTTGCTGTTCCTCCAACACACCAGGCACATGCCCACCTAGGGATTTAGCACTGACTGTTCCCTCTGTCTGGAACACTCTTCCCTACACAGCCCATAGCTACCACCCTTACCTGCAAGTCTTTGCTCAAATGTCTTCTCACGGCAACTCAATGCCCTCACCTCCGTATTTAAATTGTGGCCTGCTCTTCAGGGCTCGCCACAAGTCTGCACAGCTGTCTACTCTTCTATTTCTTCTTTTCCTCAGCATTCCCTTTCCTAGGCACTGTGTCATTTACTTTACAAAGTGCCGCTGTTGTCATCTGTCTTCCTCCAGTGGACTGCAGGCACAGTGGCTAGGGATCCTTGTTTCGCTCCCTGTCATATTCTGCCCCTATAACAGTGCCTGGCAAGTAGCAGACACTCAACAGTATTTGTTGACTGAATATGAATCTGATAGACAAACATGGTATATTACGGCTATATTCATTTGCACTAGAAAATTAATAGTGAATAATACCATGAGTGAAAAAAATTAATAATGAGTTGTAATTTTTTTAATACAATTTTGGACTATCTGTATTCTTCCTTTGGGGGAAAGTCTGTCTGTCTTTGTTGTTCTACTGGAGCATTTCGGTAAAACTTTGTATATCAAAGATTGTTCCTTTGTCAGCCACATGTCAGTTCATAGTGGCCTTTCCTCCCCCCAGTTGCTTTTTTGTCTTAGTGGGTTTTTTTGATTAGTATGTATCAATCTGCTTTCGATTCTTATTTACAAAGCTCTTCTTCTTTTGTCTTCTAATTATTATCGTTTTAATTCCCTCTGCTTTTTAATTTCTCAAAAGTGGATTTTGGTATATGGTGTGATATATAGTTATAATTTCTTCCAATTTCTTAACTTTTTATTGCAGCCTCTATGTTGAGTAATCCTTCTTCTCTCCAGCGGGTTTACAATGTTTCCTCCATCACGCAGTTTACCTTCATGATCCCAAATCCCCGTGGACATGGGGCCCTCAGCTTTCTCCTCCACTCCAAGCCGGGTCACCGACTGTTGAGGAGAAACTGGGAACGATTTGTGTGTGTGTGTGTGTGTGTGTGTGTGTGTGCATGCGTGTGTCCTGGGACGGTTGGCTTCCTCTCTTGTGACTCGCTTAGGATTGAGTTTCTGGGCGGAATTCCTAAAGCCATTTCCCCCCTTTTCTAAGCTGCCCTCTTCACATCAGAGGGCTAGGAGGAGGTGATTCTGCTTCAGCTGGTTTCAGATTTATTTCTCGAGCTGGAGCCAGCGTGAGGCTTTGAAGATAGTGTTTTCCAAGGTGAAGACTTTGACAGAGAACCAGCATGTTTAAACAAAATGAGAGAGTCGGCAGTTTCAAGCAAGCAAACTGCCTGCTATGGATAATGGGGTACTTATGCAGCCCGTGAGTGGAGAACCATTTCTTTTCCATGCGGGCCTTTATCAACGATCAGGAAGGCCATGCGGGCAGGGAACGGTGCGCGGGACGGGCAGGAGCCTGGTGCCCTGCAGGAGGGAGCGGCTCCCTTGGCCTCCTCTGAGCTGCTGAGATTTGGTTTCAACTGGTGCCTCTTCCTTTCCACGGTTTACCCTCAAGTTGTCTTCAGTTCCGTCTGGCTGCCTTTTCCCAGGCAGCGACTGCAGGGGCTGTTCTGTCTGTGAGAAAATTAGAAAGAAGACCTGGGCTGTGTTTACGTGTGCCCTGGCATGTCAGGGAGGGAAGGACAAGGCTGGTACCAGCTAAAGCTGGAAAACCACACAACAGAAGGGGAATTCTTTTCTGGATCAGAACCAGTTCCTCCAACTCCCACCGTTTGTCATTGCACCCTGAGTCTCGGTGCCATGAATTATTCGGCGGGTGGCTTTGTGAGAATTTTTTGTTCCATGGGCTCAGCTGCCCAAGCAGAGTTTTCTGCTGGCCACGGGCAGTCGGAAGTCTTCTGGGCCCTGCTTTGGGCGTCGGAGCTCTCTTGGTCTAAGACGCTACAAGGTGGATGAAACAGGAGTGGCGAAGTCAGGCTGAACACGTGTGATCGTCACTGTCCTCTTGTTCTGTGGGGGTCACTGCAAACCGGTAGATAGCTGTGGCAGAAAGACGCCGTCTGCTCCTGTTTCCTCCCCAACCCAGGGCCGGGGTTGTTACGGGTGGGGGAGAGGGCAGGGGAAGCGGTGGCCTTGGGCTGGGGGCGCACACCCGGGAGGTCTTAGAGCTGCAAGGACTGAATCTGCCACCCAGCAGATGTCATATTCATATTTGAAGACCCGTAGGCCTATGGAGGTTCCAAAAACAAAGACCTTTGTCTTGTCCTTTGAGGATGTGACATCCCCCCGGGAACACAAGGGGGATGGTGGTTGCTCAGAGGTAGGCGGCGTGTGCTGCTTTGATGGCAGCGAGTGAGACCTAACTGCTCAGCACAGAAGGCAGGAAACACGGTGGTTTCTCTACAGGGGCAGTGACGTAGGAGGGCGTTGACTCACGGGGGACGGAGACACGCCTGGAGGTGTCCTAGGACAGGCTGGGCGGCTGCTGAGGAAGAGTCCCAAGTGGTAAAAAGAAGGTTGTGCGCCAGAGAGTGAGATAGAGCGTGTGTCCTAAGGGGCTGGCGAGAGGGGCCTTCTCAGAGTGTCGGGTCAGGAACCATCACTGGGGAGTGAACTCAACTGAGCAGGCGGGGTGTGTGTTACAAAAACGGAAGAAGAAGAAAGGGAGGAATAACTTAGAAGATCTTAGAGTGTCACATCTAGAAAGGATGCACAGTGTTTCCAGAAGTGTTTGTTTTGTTCAAGAAGGACCAGAGCTGGACAGAAGTTAGAGCAGCAAAAATATTTCGTTCAGGAACTATTGCAGTCGGCGAGGGGGAGACCTCAGTATAGACCTGGGCTCAGTTCCGAGCACAGCGTGAACAAGCGGGGTTAATAGCCAAGGAGCGGGGTGGGGGCAGCACATGGGGAATTCAGACATCAGGGGTAAGGGGGCTTTTGGTTAAACGTTTAACTTGACGGGATTCTGGCAGAAGAGAGGCAGACACCGTGGGGGCGGTGGTGGAGGAGGAGGCTGATCAGATGTGGAGGGCGGGGGGTTCCCTCGAAACAGATTCTTGCCCAAACTGGGCTGTGCTGGTCTGGCACAGACGGGGCCTTGTCTAGAAGAGCCCTACACCTGGGACTGAAATTGGGTCGAGGAGAGAGTCTTTATGATATCAGTTTGAAGAGGTAAAGCATGAAGTTTAGGAGTTTGGGCTCAGGGCCTGGGTTCGAATCACTGCTTGATGCAACCACATGACCTTGGGTAAAAGGTCATAACCAAACCTCTTTCATGGGCTGTTGAGGAGAGCATGTGAATTTATACAAAACTAGCACTTAGAACAGTGCCTGATATGTAGTCGACATACAATGAGTGTTAGCTATTATTCTTCTGTTTGGAACTAGAAGAAATTGCTGATATTTGCCTTTTTTTTTAACCTACACAAATATCAGTTTCATGTGGTTCAACCTCACACACACACACACACACACACACACACGCACACACACCCGTGTATAACTAGCTCGTGCGTCTGTCCCAGGGCTTTTGTCCGAAGGGTCTCGTGACCTGTGCTCTTTCGCTGTTTTTGTGTAGCTCTTCTCCCGTGTATCATTTAAGGGTTGGTAGGCTGGGGGCTTCCTGACCGTCCCCCTTCACCAAGTGTGGACCGACACTCCGGGTCATGTGGGGATGCCTGAGCCAGATAAGTGGGGGACCCCGGGCCTCCTTCCGGGCTCTCGTGAGCCCCGTACGCCGGGCTGTGCCGACGCTTCTCACTTAGCACGGAGCGTCCGGGAGAATGCCTGGTTTCCAGCATACACCTCTGCAGGGGCCAGAGAAACAACGTGAGTCTCAGCCACCGGCTTTCCTCAACGTTTCAGCGCTGAAGGATTCTGACTGTTCCCACTGTGGGCTCAGTGGTGGCGCTGCCTTTTCTTGCTGAGAAAGATTCTCTGCTTGACCAAACTTTAGTCAGGCTCCCGAACCTTCTCCTGTACCTATCTGTGCACTTCCTCAGGAAATCCAGTTTTAGCAAGAACCCCTCACCCTCGAGATCCGATCACCTCTCTGTCGGATTGGGCTCCTCATCCTCCTCCACCCCCTGGGTGCTGTCTGGTCACCCCGGCCTGTCTGCGGCAAGAATCCCGCGAGGTCGGTTTGGCCGGGGTCCCCCTCACCCCTGTTGTTTCCTCTTCGTGGTTTTCCATCCACTCACCCCCACGCTGCTCCTTGGTGTAAATTCGCACCTGCCCATGCTGTGTTCCGAGCTGAGCCCACTCTCTCTCCCCCACTGCAAAATCCCATTGCCACGGTCCCTGTACCTATAGTGATGGTCCCGAATAAAGTCTTTCTCATTATGCTTTAACAAGTGCCTTTGAATAGTTTTTTTTCTTTAGCTCTGCTTGGATGTCCTGTTTGCTATTTTACCTTGGTGTCCTGGAGCCTGGCCTAGGATGTAGAATGGTGCCTAACACATAGTAGGTGCCTAAGAAGTATCTGTTGAATTGAATTGGATAATATAAAGATCAACTAACCTTCTTGAGAGGATCCCCAAGACCCCGGTGAAGGGGAGGGGGTGGCAGACTTTGCTCAATTCAGTTTGTCTCTGGTTCTTTCTGGAACTTGGATTTTGTTCTGCTGTCCTGCTTAGCAATGCTAAGTCCACAGAGCCATTTTGTTTTCTCAGGTGCTGATTATTTTCTGATCTCCAGACATTAACTTTTACAGCTTAGGAGCAGTGATTTAATGAAAAATTAACTGTATCGATTATTGCCATGTTGTTCTCAGATAAATTCCACTCAATTTGCTGCTTGCAGACACATCCAGTATTGCCTCTTGTGCTGAATGATGCGACTCCTGCTTTCTGTCCTCCGCCACTGGCCTAGTTTTCCCTGAGAAGGTGCTTGTTGCCATGTGGGAAATGCCTCCTTTTGGGAGGGGCACCAGGATTCTCACCTGTTGCTATGGAGTCTGCTGAACCATGAGACATGGTCCATCTCCTCTCAGGACAAACATGCAGCACCCTGCCCTAGAAACAGTCCTGGCCTGGAAGTCAGGAGTGCAGCTTTCTCCCCACTCAAACCCTTTCTTGTCCCTTTTTATTGATTGATTGAATGTTTGAGACAGAGTCTCACTCTGTTGCCTGGGCTAGAGTGCCGTGGCGTCAGCCTAGCTCACAGCAACCTCAAACACCTGGGCTCAAGAGATCCTCCTGCCTCAGCCTCCCGAGTAGCTGGGACTACAGGCATGCACCACCACACCTGGCTAATTTTTCTATTTTTAGTAGAGACGGGGTCTTGCTTTTGCTCAGGCTGGTCTTGAACTCCTGGGTGGTTTAAGCGATCCTTCCATCTTGGCCTCCCAGAGTGCTAGTATTACAGGTGTAAGCCACCACATCTGACTCCTTTCTTGTCCCTTTTGAGAGGAGCCTCTTCCCTGCCACCTAGTCTTGGCCACCTCAGCTGGATCCACATGATGCCTCAGCCATGGATGTGGGTCTTTCCTGGGCACCTCCTTAGGGCCCTGTGCTGAGGGTGGGGTCCACTCACAGTCCCATAATCACCCTGCAGGTCTTTTCCAGACATAATCTGAATTGTCTACCTTTCCTTGAAGCTTACCTTTGTAATCATCTGGATCTTGAACTTCAGGAATGAAAGCCTAAGAGAGAGCTCGATGAAAGGTGTATCTCATAGGAGACTGGGTTTCTGTGCCTGAAACTGAGGGAAAACAGGGGTGGTGTAATCGATACTGCCTTTTTGGAGGGTGACCTGGCAGTATGTATTAAGTGCCTTAAAAATGTTTCTGCCCTTTGACCCAATAATTCCATTCCAAGGAAGTTATTTTAGGGAAATGACTATGAAAGTATATGACAATTTGTATACAAAGATTACATTGTAGCATTAGTTAAAATTGGGAGTTATCTAAATGTCCTACACTAGGAGTTTGGTGAAATCAATCTTGCTATAGCCATATTATGGAATATTATTTAGCCATCAAAAATAGTGTTTTAGGCTGGGTGTGGTGGCTCATGCCCGTAATCCCAGCACTCTGGGGGGCCAAGGTGGGAGGATCACTTGAGCCCAGGAGTTTGAGACCAGCCTGAGCAAGAGCAAGACCCTATCTTTACAAAAATAGAAAAATTAGCTTGACGTGGTGGTGCATGTCTATAGTTCCAGGGTCTTGGAGGCTGAGGTAGAAGGATTGCTTGAGCCCGGGAGTTTGAGGTTGCTGTGAGCCATGATGATGCCACGGCACTCTAGCCCAGGCAATAGAGTGAGATCATATCATATCTAAAAAAAAATAGTATTTTAAAGACTAGTTAACACTATAGAAGGTTGAAAATAGTAGTGTGTTAAGTGAAAAAAAAATATAATGCTACATAGAGAGTGTGATCCCAATTTATTTAAGAATGTTTGTATGTTAAAAAGTTTAGAATTAAATGTCCTAATATATTAGCAATGGTTATGCTGACCAGTAGATTATAGATATTTTTTTCTTTATACATTTCGGGGGCATTTTTCATAAGAAGCATCAGTTATGTATAACTTGGCAATGTAGCATGTCTTGTGCAAGTTTCGCCCCGGTCTTACGAGGGACAGACGCCTCGCTGACCCTCTGGACCTGCAGGTGTCACTGACCTAGCAGTGGGACCCAGACCCACCCCAGACGGAAAGAACTGCTGCGTTGGACGCTAGATACTCTCCTCTCTTCTCATCATCTTTCCAGAGCTGTCAGCCCTGAGAATTTTGTCTCTAGTTATTTTGTATAGACACCCTCCAGAGAGTCTCACTGTCATACATATTAAAATATAATTTAACTGTTCTCCTTTTAGCCCTCCTAGGAGAATTCAGGGTCTCTGACCAGGCTGGGCTTCCTTGCTGGTTCCTGTTCTAATTTGCTTTGTTCTTTTACCACTGGGGGATTTTCCACTGGCCTTACCCTACCAGGCATGCTAAAACCAATTCAGCTTAATCTGTCAGGGCGTAAAATTTTGGGGACAGATTAACTCTGTTTTCATCCTTAAACCCTTAGAAGTGCCCCTCACTTTCCCACTGTCTTGTGCCATTCTAGCTTAAGAAAGAAATTATTGTTTTTTCACGGCCTGAGGTAGTTCATCTTTGTCAGTAGAATTGCACCACCTAATAAGTTACCAAGATGCTCTTTTTTCGGAATGCCAGCTAGGGAAAGAAGAATTATTTTTTAATTAAAGATGTGATTTTGGCTGTGAGGTAATGACAAAGGGCCAGGAGTGTGGTGTGCAGGGACACCTGAGATATGCAGTAGCGTCATCCTGTCACCAACCCCTCAGCCTTGAGCACTGGGCCTGTGAGTGGATTTCCCAGCACGGCCTCCTACATGCTCCAGGGGTTACCGGGCTCCCTTTGGCAAGATGGCGGCCGGGCACCGTGAGTCTGGGTGGGCGTTTGCGGGAGCCCTGCTCAGCGCGGGGTCCCCAGCTTACAGCACACACGCAGCAACTGGCCGTAGGTCTAACACCTGCAGTTAACTGGCAGGGAGGGTTGGCCGCTGTTGCCTGTGTTACGTGGGAAGCTTGGTAAGTGCTCGAGGCGCTGGTAGAGAAAGATTTCTCACGCAGAGATTAGGATATATAAAAGTAAAAAAAAAAAAGTTTATTTTATCTTCTTAGGGGAGAGAGAGAACAAGAAAGAGAGAGAGTAAGGGGGCGGGGAGACAGCAGGGAGATGGTGGTATCCCAAGGAAAGAGAAGGGGTGCCAGCCCTGAGGCCGAGTGGCTCACTGATTTTAAGAGGGATGAAGAGAAAAAAAAAAAACAGCGATGGCTGTCAGTTGTCAGTTGATAACGAAAGTGGTGGCAAGGTGTCAAAGTCCAAGTGTTGGTTCCCCCACCTTTCCTTGGAGACGGGATTATCACAGGAGATGTGACTCTGTCCTGGAGATATGGCTGAGGCCTGGAGCTCGCACCTTGCTGTCCACTCAGGAGCTCTTTAGAGTGCAAAAAAGCAGATTCACAAAAAATAATTTTAAAGAGAGATTCACATCTCTTTTCTGTCTATTCAGCTCCCATCAGAAGTTGTGCAAGACAGAACTCCTGCAGGGTGCCTGCTAGTGAGGGAACTCATAGGATTGATCTTTAACCATTACTGGGGAAATTGTGGGATTAGGATTTTCCTGCTATTTTTGCAAGGCCCCCCTTTCAGCCTGCCCTCTCCAAAAGGCTGCCACATTGACCCAGTCTCACCTCTTCCCTGTACGTCTCCCCAGTGTTCACGGTCTCAGCCTTCTCTCCTCCAACTCCTTTGTGTCTTTTTTCCCTCAGGTAGATTTTTAAGTCCTCTAAGCCTCCAAAAATCCTTTGTGAGATAAGATTCCATTTCCACAAACAGACAGATGCAGGAAGTGCCTCCAGGGTGGGATGGGCTCAGGGGTGGCTGAGCAGTGTCTCTCTCCAGCCTTTTTCTGGGTCTGAGCCTGGAGTAGAAGCACAAGTGAGCATTTATCAAAACGGACGCAGTCACACTCAAATAACAAAAATCCTAAGGATTGAGAATCCCTTAACTCTTTTCAAAGTGTGCCCAGAAAAAAAAAGCCAGGTTAAAAAAAGTGAGTTATACAAAGCAGCAGTCTATCCGTCATCTATGTGGCCTGTCCCTGAGTCTCACATTATTATATATTATATATAACATATACATATTGTGTGCTACATATTATATATTACTTATGTACAATATATTATAATGTCCTATATTATATATTATATATTTATTGTATATACATATGTGCTATATATTGTATATTATATATGTAATATAATGTCCCATAGTAGTAAATGTGGAAGCACTTCCGAGCTCCTGTTCCATTCCCAGTTTCCTCCTCCTAGCACACTTCCCTCCTCCTTGAGGGCCTGTCCCCCTGCTCTCTGAGGGCCTCTGGGGGGCCCTGTCCCCATCACCTCTGTGTTCCCTAATTACTGAAATCAATTGGTTGTATTTACAGACTGATAGATTATAATTAAATTAGATCTCATTCACACAAAAACCCTCACTGGGATTAAACCAGCATTTTATATGCAATTATAGTCATTTTATCCCCATTTTGCATTCTTGTTGTATTGTCACCATCACCTGTCTCCAAACTCCAGCCAAGTTTGCAGCTGCTCGCTAGAAGCGACCACCTGGGTACGGCTCAGGCCTCTGTGCTCAGTGTGGTGAAACCTACTTCCCTTCCCTTTGTGACAGCCTGTGCTTCCTCCTGAATCCTCTCTCAGACAATGTCATCACTGCTTTCCCATCACACATACTAGAAACCCCAGAATTGTCCTCAAATTCTCCCTCTTCCAAACCCTGACACCAGAGTCTCCCCTGAGCACCGTCCACTCTATCTCAGAAAAGTCTCCCGGACCCTCATCCTTTCCATGCTGTCCTCTGCCAAGGTGCAGACTGAGCTCCGGGCCCTTCACCCCCGCTCAGACTCTGTGACGGCTTCTCATCTCTTGTTCCAACCTGAGCCCCCTGATGCCTGAGCCCTTAGTTTGAAAATCTGATCCTTTTTTTTTTTTTTTTTAAATTTGAAGCCCCTGAGGGCTTCCTGTGGCCTGCATAGGGGGTCACAAACTTTAACTCTAAAAAGTCATGGTGTAAATATTTTAGTCTTTATGGGCGAAACAGTCCCGATCAGTGATTCCTTTCTACTGGTATAGCACAAAGCAGTCAACAACAGACAATGGGCGCAGACATATGGAAACGAATGAGCACGGGTGCGTTCCAATAAAACTTTATTTACAAAAAAGGTGTTCAGCTAGACTTGGCCACAGGCTGTCCTTTGCCAACCCCTGGCCTACAGAGGAGCACCCAGATGGACCTGAAAGCCCTTTGTGACCTTGCCTTAGTGGACTTCCTCACCCTCTCTCGCCCCTCAGTGTTTCTCGTTTCTTCAACCCACCGTGCAGCCTTTGTCTTGGAACATTCTCCCCACTCTGCCTCCTTGCCCTTCTCTCCATAGCCCTAAGATTCAAAAGATTAAAGTGTGACCCCAACAACCCTTCTGCAGAGTTGTCCCTTAATCATATGACTTCCACGGGAGTTCGTATAGACTTGTATCATTGCACTTGTCATTCTTGCTTATAAACATCTGGTCACCCCTTGAACCATAATATAAGCTTCTTGCAGCCTGGAAAATTTCTTTTGCTATTCGTCTATCCTAGCACAGCATCTGGCATGTAATAAGTAAACAGCAGCTCTTTATGGAATGAATGACTATATTAATCATCTCTAAATATTTTTTTTTTTTTTTTTGCTTTTCTTCAAGAAGGTGGAAATCTCTTTTGTCATTGGCTCAGTCCCTGCCCGATTATTTCCTCTGAATAAAGACCTTTCGGTTTGTATCTCATATTTTCTGGTGCATTTGCATTGGACTTAATAATTGCCTTGCCTAGCCTTGCTGAACTGCATCTGTCTCCAGTTTTGCGATGTCCTCATGACACATTTCGTCAGAATGTATCTTTGTTAATAGAGCCATCACTTTATGCAGTTGAAACACACATTCTTCCTACAGATACGTTTCTGTGGAGAATACACAGATTTGCATCTAACAAGAATTGAGATAGGAAACATTGTTGTCCTTCACTACTGATCTGAGGCGGCAAATGGGTCTTGTGAATTTCAGCGGGTTTTTCAAAGCCAGAACATTAGCCACACTGACCCTGGCTGGTGTCTGGACTTCATCGGTTCCCTGAGAAATGAGTCTGTTCTCTGCGGCGGCTGCTGTCCCTGCGTGAGTTGGCTGTACCCTCAGGCTGGTTCTCAGAGGACACTGGGTCCAGACGCAGGTAGTGCTGGTGGTGGTGGCAGATATTTTTTTAAGAAAAAAGAGTTGCTGGCATAATGAGAAGTAAATCTCTTGGGCTCTAGAACAGGATTATTTCTTTTCAAGGCCTTGCTTGGCTCAAGACCACCTGCATCACTTTAGGAAGGAAAGCCGCAGATCCCTTTGGGAACGTGGACGCTGGTTCTGGGCGATTCCGTATGTATGCGGTGACTGCATTCCTTCTTTCAGAAGATGTGTCTTACCATGTGTCCTTTCATACTCCACACAATGACAGTTGGACAGGTTCCTATCACCGTTACACATGCCCCTTTTGTGGCCCACAAAGGCATCCTGGAGGTGGTTGAAATGCCAACCTGTGCCTCATGTGCACGTGTTGCTTGAGATTGTGGAGGAAAATTTAATTAAACCCCCAAAGCACAGCACGCTCACGTAACTCTGAAGCACAGGGGACGTTAGCTCAAAGAGGGGATAAATGCCAGTGAAACGCACACAACACAACTGGGTTGTTCTTGAAAACTCGATCTCTAGTCCCTGCTTGTCAGGGATGGGAAAGTGGCCAGGGCCCACTGCCGCCGCGGGCTCCCGCCTGCTGCCACTGCCTGGCTGGTTTTATGGGCGTATTTCTCACACCCTGTGCTGCTATTAAAAATAAAAATGAGGCCCACGTGACGTGTCTCTCTCCGACTGCAAGACACATTTCCTTCTAATAAGCCTCTGGTTTGCCTGGGCTTCCCTCATTCTGGAACGATTAGATCTCCAGAGGCTAACATTATGGATTTCTAGTTTTGGGCTTTTTCCCTCCTCTCTCTGCTATTTTGAAAGAAAATGAAGGTAGTGAGCTTGTCTGCTTCTACAGACACCACGCAAACCCCTTACCTGGGAGCCAGGAGCGATATGACATGCAAACGGAGGACAACTTCTTCCTATTTACCTGCGGACCACAGCACAACTCACTACTGCGAGGACGTGGAAACAACCCAAGTGCCCGTCAATTCATGAGTGGATTATTAAAATTTGGTATATGTATACAATGGAATATTACTCAATTATAAGAACGACAGTGATCTAGCACCTCTTATATTTTCCTGGATTGAGCTTGAGCCCATTATCCGCAGTGAGGTATCACAAGATCGGAGGAACAGCCTCCACATGTACTTGCCGTCAAATTGGCACTGACTGATCAACACTATGGTGCTCACAGGGTAGTAATATTCTCCGCGGATTAGGGGGTTGGGGGGCGTAAACTCACAACCAGTGGATGCGGTAAGCGTTGTAGGGGGAAAAGGCACACCTCAAATCATGGATTGGGTGTGGCAAAGTCATAACATGTAACCAAAATGTTTGTACCCCCATAATATCCTGAAAGAAGAAAGAAAGAAAGAAGGAAAGAGAAAGAAAGAAAGTAAAGAAAGAAAATAGAACCGTGAGCTGATACGTGCCTGCGCTGCCCAGGGTGGGACTGGAGGCGCCGGCCTGCTCACAGACTGCAGATGGAGCAAACCGAGGGCATTGGAAGTTTTGAAGGAGCAGCCCCCTTCCCAGCAGGGCAGTTCTGGAGTGACCCCCGTCTCAGGTCTGACTTGCTAAATCCAGTAGCCCCAGGGTGAGGCAAATCTCCCTGGTCGCAGCCCAGGCAGCCACACGGGGGTCCTAAGGCTCAGCTGTGAAAGCCCCACTTCCAGGCCAACTTCTCAAACACCCCCAACTAGGCTCCTCTGGGGTGTCCAGTGTAAGGATGGGGTGGAAGTTCACGAGATCTAGCGCTCTAGAACAGCCCCGAGAGTTCAGGATTGAATGAGAAGGGATGGGAAGTGGAGACAGTGTCTTGGGAAGGAGGGGTCCAGCCTGCAGCCGGCTGCCCAGCCACAGACCTGTCATCCTCTGACGTTTTCTACTGTTGCACGGTATGTCTGGCCCCAGCGTCAAACCCTGCTACAGATGCTGGAAGGAGATCCAACCTCACCCATTTTACAGGTGGGGAAATTGAGGCTGAGGGGTTGCAGGGCAGAGCTGCTATGTCCACCTCGTGGGCTGACTCCCCGTTCAGGGGGCCCTGCCTCTGCATCCTCCTATCCTCTGCGGCTGGGGATCTGGGCTCAGGGCGCATGAGGTCTTGCTCTCTACTCCAGTGTCTTTGAGCTCTGTGCACCATGACCCCAAGCTGAGCAGTGGCTCTTAGCAATTTTCAGGCCACCCGGGACTTGGCAGGAAAACATATGGCCATTGTAGGTAATCTTGGGCATATTTTGTTGACGGGAAAAGCCTAAAAATGTAGACAGACTCCTTGATTCAGAATTTGGACTGGACTAAAATTGGTTTCTGTAGCATTGGTGGAAAGAAAGGGTGGTGAACAGCAGATTAATAGGGCGTGTAAGAGAACACAGCCTCCCTGTTCATCTCTTAAACACTTTAATGATGTCCACAGATCCACAGAAAGAGGGGCTGGAGGACTTCAGGGGTTCTCGTGGCCAGCCCAGCTCATTTCACGCATGAGCGACCGAGGCATCCGGCTTTGGCTGCAGACCTAATTAGCTAATGCGCCTGGCCCGGAGCCGAGGGTCCCGCTCACAGGCGGTCTCCTGTCTGCTGGAGCCCACGTTCAGTTGCAGAAAGCATTCAGCGTGCTGGATTAGCATCAAGAATGAATTTGCTGCTAATACATGATCCTTATCCATTCAGACTCGTCTTTCGCTGGACAGCCACCTGTCTACAGTGTGCGGGTGGAAACACAAAGACGGAAGGAGTGTGGGAGGAGCTGACAGCTCAGAGGAGGAGCCAGTCATGGTGCTTCTGGATGGGTGTGCCAGGTGTCATGTTAAAGGAACGGGTGACCTGCCCAACGGTCGGCAGAAAGGGAGAGAACTTGGCTATAGTGAGCAAAGACATTTTTATGGACTCAGGGCTCCTGACTTGGACCTGAAGGATGGATGTATAGTTTTGGCAGGGAAAGAGGCAGGGAAGATGTTTCAGGTGCAAGTACTGGATATGATAGTGTAGAAATCTGAAAAATAGCATCCCAAAGAGATCAGGTCCTAATCTCTGGCACCTATAAATGTTGCCTTGGAAAAAGGTCTTTGAGGATATGATTAAGTGAAGGATCTCGAGATGGGGAGATTATCCTGGTTTATCTGGGTACCCAGCCCTAAAAGCCAACACAAGTGTCCTCACAGGAGGAAGGCAAGGGAGATTACAGACAGTAGTGCAGAAGGCAGACGCTGGAGCGACGCGGCCACTAGCCAGGGCATGCTGGCAGCCACCAGGGGCCGGGAGAGGCAAAGGACGGCTTCTTTCCTCGAGCCTGCAGAGGGAGCCCAGCTCTGCTGACACCTTGGGTTTTATCTAGTGATACTGATTTTGGACTGCAGGCCTCCCAACGGTGAGAGAATAGATTTCTGTCGTTTTAAGCCACCAGGTTTGTGGTAATGTGTTATAGCAGCCACAGGAAACCAATGCAAAGAGGAAAGAGCCTTTCCCAAAGCCTATTTGGGGAAAGGTGTGTAGTGCAAGGTATTTGCCAAGAGCACTGTCAGCTGTTCAGTGAGGTCGTGAGTAAATGGGGTAGACCGTTAGAGCCAGGTGTCTTGTATTAGCTTGAAGAGTGACAGGAAGTTCCTGCGTGTGTCTTAGCATCCTGGTTGGAGCACAGGGCTGAGGATGATGCCTGGTGGGTCATTTTTATTTCTCTGTGTTTATTAGTATTGTACCTAATGGGAAGTCAATACTTGTGGCACGGCACGGTGAGTAATGGCAGCTGTCGTATCTGGGCCTGCACTGGGTTTATTGATGAAAAGTCGAAGCTGCTCTAGGTCTGGTGTTTTCAGATACAATTGATGAACCTGTCATCTGCAAACTGTGACCTCGAATTCCCTGTGCCGTGCATCACAGGGGTGTGACATGTAAGGAAATACTCGGCCAACCCAGGACTAACAGCCACAGTGGCTTCGGAGGAGGGGTCTCTGGGTGGAATTCAGAGCAGCGCTAGTTTGGGATGAGAGGATAGGGCGTCTTCTGCCGAGCGAAGTGGCCCTTATTGATCGCAGAGTCAACTTCTCTGCCAGCCCGAGACAAAGTGATTAAAGATGGCTTTTGAGATTTCATGACACTCTTATTGATCTGAGGTTGTTCATATCCATAAAACACCTGTAAATTAGGGGAATGAAATAAAAACAGCAGGGTACTTAATTCCCATCCTGTGAGGTTGAGAAAGCTTTCTGTGCAGCTCCCGCAGCAGCAGGGATCTGAAGGATGGCAGCAGAGGGGAGTCTCATTCTCCTTTCCTCCCAAGGGCTGCAGTTAAGAGGCAGTTTTCTCCTCGCAGCTGAAACCTAGTCCTTATCTTCGCTCGGAAAGTGTCCTTGGCTGACATGGTTTTCTGCCGGGACCACGGTCTAAACTGTGTGCTCATTACAGTGTTTTAGGATGCTCACCTGCCTCCTTTCTTTCTTTTTATTCTCCCTGTGCTACCCTCCTTTCCTCTCCCCTCTGTTTCCTTTTTTATCTTTTTTCCTTTCTTTTCTTTATTCTTCTTTTGGCCTCTCTCTTATTTAACATCTCACTGTTTGTACAGCAGTTAGGCGTCATCCGTGGATGATCACCAGTAACGTCAATGCAATAAACCTGGCCATGTGACCATTGGACTTTCTTTGCTTTCCCCTTGCAGAAATCCGAGAGGCCTTTCGGGTTCTGGACCGCGATGGGAATGGCTTCATCTCCAAGCAGGAGCTGGGGATGGCCATGCGCTCATTGGGGTACATGCCCAGCGAGGTGGAGCTGGCCATCATCATGCAGCGCTTGGACATGGACGGTAAGACCCAGAGAGCCACCTGTCCCCTGAGACGAGCCCCTGTCTCATCAGAGAGACCTTGGGTGTGACAGGGGCTTTGCACTTTGAGTCAAAAAACTTGGGTTCGTGTCTTGCTTTCCATTGGGGGAGTGGAAACCTACACTAGAGTGAAGATGGAGGTCCTGCTGGTGGAGCAGTTAGGGCATCCCCCCCCCCTTGCCTTTTATTAAATAAAAAAAACAGCTTTATTGAGATAGAATTCATATACGATAAAAGTCACTCATTTAAAGTGTTCAATTCCATGGCTTTTAGTAGATTCACAGACATGTGCACCAATGCCACAATCAATTTTAGAATGTTTTCTTCACTCAATAAAGAAACCTGCATCTCTTAGCTGTCTCATCCCAATGCCTCTAGCTGCCCGAGCCTTAGGCAACCACTTACCTACTTCCTGTCTCTATAGAGTTGCCTTTTCTGGACATTTCATGCAAATGGAATCACATAATGTGCGATCCTTCGTGACAGGCTTCTCTCACTTAGTGCAGTGTTTTCAGAATGGTACTGTTGTAGCCTGTCCCTCCACTTCGTTTCTTTTTATGGCCAAGTCATACTCCATTGCGTGGACATAACAGCTTCTTTTATGTCTGTTGTTTATACACTGAGTCTCTGCATACAGTCTCACTGGGAAAATGGATTTCAGGGTTTTTAAAAAGTTTTAAAAAATGACTGCATTCGATAATCTTCAAGGTTCTTTCCTGCTCTAAAACCCTAAGCTCTACCCCAAACCCCTGTGGCCATTCTGACATTTAGATCCTGCCTTGGCTAAGGGTCCAGGAAGGAGCCTTCTTGTTTTGTTTTGTCAACACACTCTCTCATGCCCCTGAAAAGCAGCTTGATTCCTGGCATAGGGGTCTAGGGTGGTGGGTTCCAGCACTCTCAGATTGAGCTTGAAGTACAGACCAAGAAACGGGAACCAGAGGAGGGGGACAGAATGTCTCTTCGGAGGACTAGACCAAGGTCATGATGGGGGGATGTTTGCTTGGCCTGCAGCCTAGTTGCAAGAGCACGGTTCTCTCCTGTTATCTTGCTGGACTTGGGTGGATGATAATCAGGGTGACCATATGGTGAAGGAACCCCAGTGCCAAACACCAAGTGCAGCTGTAGACATTTATTTTCTGGTTCCGGACAGAGATGTTCTATCCAGGGTGTTCAGTTGTACGAGCAGTGCCAGCATGCCCTCCCCACTCTAACCGATTGTGACTCACCATGTCTTTGCAGGCCTGAGTTGACCTTGCTTTGTATTTTAGAGATATTTCTGAAAAGCTGGAGCAAAGCACATACTTTATAGCAAAGTCTCTCTTCCATTGGCTTCCATCATCATTTCAGTGATACATTTACAGGTAAAAAGTTTCCTCCTTAAAATAGTAAAAATCTTAACCCCCAAGGTTTGGGCTTTTGATTCTTCTCATGCAACTCCTATAATAAAACCTAGTCAAATGCACTAAATGCAAGTGGAATTCGCAAACTTTAATAAAAACCAGCTTGGTTGTTGTAGAGAGTTATTCCTGTAAGTTATTCCTGGTTATCTCCAGAAGTTTTTCCTATAATTGTGGGAGAGTCATTTCTGCAATACTTAAGGGTCTTTATCATAGTTCATCCTTGTTCTTTGTATATTCTCCCATTGGACCCCAGCTCATGGGGGAATTTTTACATCATTGCAAATCCTCCCTGATCCCATGAGGGCTCATGTGATGATATTCGAGGAACCCAACAGGACTCAGCCAAGAACTCCGTTTGGGATGCAGTTTAGGAGATTTCAAGTTTCCCCAATTTATTTGCAACTCCTCATACTCAGCTACCAATTCTGACGGCAGAACTCCCAAGCAAATCTTGTAGAGAATTTCTATTGGTTCCTTTAACAAAAGCCCATGTTATCAGCTATTTCATGGTGACCCATCAGATAAAAGCACATTTATTTATTTTTGAAGTACAGCTTCCTTGAAGTTTTGTTTTGTTACCTACAAAAGATTTTGCACAAAACGTATGAAAACAATGCAGCAGTACAGGCAAAAGGAGTCGCCTGCACCATTTATAAAATCTCCAAGTGTGAAAAGAGCTAAGTGAAAAATGCCCAGTCTGAGGTTGAAATGCGAGTCTTTAAAAGTGTTTTGTAAAAGATGCCAGTAAGTGAAATTCCTCGGGTCCCAGGTTCTGGATATGGATGGATTGAGTGTTTTCCAGTGTCCTTGTCTTAATGGGGGATTTTGAGCTGTTCTGTTAAAAAACTAAAATCAGGTCCTAATTATATCCTTCCTTCCTCGCTTCTGTAACTGGGGATACTCCACAGAGATTTGGGCCTACCTAATTAAGTTTCTATTTGGCTTGGAACATGTGAAATGGCAGAGAATTTTATGGGGATGATGCCAAGAAAAAAAGGAGTGTTTGGGGCAGGGCTTAGGATTCTTAGCTGTGAGATCCTGTGCCTCCCGGCCACACGCCCTGGTGTCCTGCAGCAGCAGGAGAGGAGACGGCGCTGTCCCCATCCAGCCCAGCTGGCCACGATTAGGAGCAGGTCTGGCCCACACACCAGTCTTCTCTTTCTGGGGTCCCTGCAAGGTTGCCCGACAGTGAAGTAACACCTTTGGCACGAGGCCCAGCTGGAACGAGCCTGAGTTTGTCTGTACAACCCCAGTTGACACATGAGGTTTTCATTAGGTGGCTCCTTGGGAGAGGGCTGCCTCGCCGGCTTTCACATGTAACAGTCACCTCCCTGGACGAGGGATCTCGCCTGGATTTCCTGGGCACAGACCCAGCCAGACAGTTACAGAGGACAGAACGGAAGGCAGGCAGGAGGGTCTGGGATTGCCGTGTGTGGGACAGTGGTGAGACTGACTCCGTGTGTGTGTGTGTGTGTGTGTGTGTGTGCGCGTGCGCATGCGGGCGCCAGTGCACACAGGGGTACCAAGTGGGCTGAACTGCTACTTAGAGTTAAATAAACAAAAGCCTCGAACTTCTGCCCAATGCCTCTTTGGCCCATTACTGCAAAGGTTCTTTCCTGGAACTTTAACTCAGTTCTTCATTCCCCTCCCCTTTCATCAACCCCTGCAGGTAATGTGGTTTTTAAACTAGCCCCAGTTGGGGACCAGGATTCCCCTTTCCTGGGTGCTTTTTGCCAGGATCCAGCAGCCCCAATTCTGGAAACCTGCAGCTCTTCTCCACGAGGCTGCTTGAGACAGTTAAGCCCAGTTCCCAGGGCCTTCATTGCTTATCAGGAATTGACTTCTCTCCAATGCATATTAGTTGTGTATCCTCCTTGGAAGAATTGATAAAATAGTCACTGCAAAAATTATCTCCAAAGCTGAATTCTTTTATAGAAGCAGGTAGAGAATGGCTCTTTGGAAGTCACCACGGGCTCGGCCATGCTCCATTTGCTCCGTGGTCCCCATGGCAGCTGCCTGGGCTGCTCAGAGCTTCCTGCGTCATTCACTGGGGAATAAGGGCTTTGTGTGGTCAAGACCCAAGGGATGTTTGGGACTGCTTTCTGCATTTTCAGTGGTTTCAACAACCACACGGCTGGAGTGAAACCAGCTAGCTTTGCGAAGTTTCCTGAAGCAGTTGGAGCAGGACGCGTTGTCAGCAGCCCGGCCGTTGCATGCCCCGCTCGGTTCCTTAATGCTCCTCGCCTCCCCTGCGCTCAGAGAGCAAAGTCCTTCTTGGAAACAAACGGAGACCTGGCCTCTTCCGCCTTTATTTGCCTTCTGCCCCTCGGAGATGTAGAATCTCATGCAATTCTAACAAATGTGTTGCAGTTTTGAAATTCATTCTCATTTCTCAACATGTTTGTAGTTTTTTTTTTTTTTTTTTGGTTCATTGCTGCCTGGATGGTGAATTTAATTCAGTTCAGGTCAATTTAAAAGGGATTTGTCTGGTGTCCATTATGTGTGAACTTGCTTATTTTTTGGTTAACAAGATTCACTTTTGGTTCATTTTGACACAAACCGCTGAGCTGCGTAAGAACAAAATCATGGCCCGAGTCACAGGAAAGGACGGTTTGCAGTGTCCCCATTGTTAGCCCGTGTGTCCACATAGTCCCTTCTTCAACGCCCGTTCATTGAGAGTGTTGGTCCTGTGCTGATTAGTCATATTAATGTGACTTTTCTGTTTTCATTTGTGATCTCTTACAAGACAGAGACGGTATGTGCTCAAATCCGGGCGGTGCTCACTTCCCCATCTCCTTCAGACACTTCGGTGCACTGACTCGAACGCGCTGGAGCTCGGATGCGGTCTATTTTGTGACACAGAAGACACACTGGTTTCCCGTGCGTGAGGGAGGTGCTCGCCCGCAGGCCGCGTGCAGGGGAGCTAGCCGGCAGGAAGGGAGCGCAGGTGGGGTTTAGCCTAAAGCAGAGCTCCCAACCCGACTGCGTCAGGAACACCTGGGGGGTGTGCGGAACAACACGACAAAACCAGACCGGCAGAAACAGAATCCCAAGGGTAGAGCCCTGGGGCCTGCATCCTGCAACAGTCGCATAATCTGTTGGCGCAGTTAGGGGATCGCTGGGTAAAAGGAACATCTTTGGCTAAGGAGAAGTCACCCAGCCTGTGGCTGTTTGTATGAGCAAGAAGGTCTGAGTGGGAGGTAAGTGGCTGAAAGGCGACAAGGAGATTTGCCTCTGGACCCTGATGAAGGAAGTAGACAGTCTGTCCTTAGGGGTTCAGTTGCCTCTGCCTCAAGCAGGTGGCCCTCCACGGCCTGCAGGTGCGGAGGCCTCCACGCGTGGTCCAGGCACCAGCAGACTCAGCATCACCTGGGACCTTGTTTAAAATGCTCTATCTCAGGCCCCACCCCAGACCTGCTGGATCAGAATTTTTCTTTTAACAAGATTCCCAAGTGATCAATATATACATTAAAACATGAGAAGCCCGAGTCTAGGGCACACTTTGAGAAATGGAAAGTGAACCCAATTACGTTTCCTCCTCTGAGGGTCTTTCCAGTGGAGTGAAGGCCCCCCTAATCTCCTGCCAGTAGCGTGGTGCGTGGGGCTTTGTAAGCTTAAAATCTCAAAGTAATTCACAAAGTCACAAGTTTTGGTGGAGAACAATGCAAGGAAAATGTGTCTCCAAATGCTTGTGTTTGTGAATAAGCCTGATTAGCATTAAACTATTTTGTATTTCATTCTGTTAGTGAGTTATTGCTGGATGTTCTGCAGTCTGACTGTGGTAAGTTTTAACTGGGTAATTAATGATAAAAACATTTATGCAATGCTCGCCATGCCCCCAGTAATAACACTGGGTGACAATAGTACGAGCTAATACAGACAGAGTTTCCATCATGGGCAAAACACTGTTCTAAAAACGTTATTTGCTAATTTATTTAGTCCTCACAATAGAGTTAGGTGCTAACTATTATGAACGTCTTTTCATGGATGAGAAAAGTGAAGTACAGAGGTTTCAAATAACTTGCCCGGGTCATGCTACTAGTAAGAGCCATATGGATCTGAGATCTTAGCCACTTGTCTTGTAGATGTATTATTCTTTCTATGATTTTAGTGGATATAGGTCACTTAGGGTGACAACAGGACATTAAGGCAGTAACTGAACACACACACACACACACACACACACGCACACACCCCTGGGGCACGAATACCTTGGTATTTCAAACCTGTATGTGAATGTCTGCATTCCCAGTTACTGTTGCCAATACGCGTCCAGAAACACGGGTTCTCCCGCGGTCAGCTCTGGTTGGGTGAGAGGCTGCAGCCGCGCTCCAGATCGTCCCCGCGTGAGCGCGGGATGCGTGAACTGAGGACGGCCTCTCTGGCTTTCTCATTGTTTTAGTGAAGGGGGAGCCCTTGAGGCCTTGCTGGGATATGTAGCGATGGCGGATGATCGTGACAAAGCCACTCCAACATGCCCGTCATCCTGAGCAGTTCCTTCCTCTGCAGCGTGCCAGGGAAAGCCTGCCGTCTCCATCCACTGCCAGCTTGCCACACTGAACTCGCGTTCCAGCCAGTGTCTAAACAGACTGAGTCACTTCCAGCTACTCCAGCCAACATGTCAGAAACAGAATTTCTGGTATGTGCACCTGTTTCAGCAAGCACAGCCGTGTCCAGTGTCATGGGCTGTCTTCCCTGGTTGAGCACCCGGGCGTCCATTGTCACGCCTGTCCCCCAGGTTTGTGCTGACGTAAATGAGCTACGTCTTGCAGCTCTGTGTTCTCTCATGTCAGACCTGGAACCTCTCCTCCTGGATGTGCTGATCTGATTCCAGTCATGGCTTTAGAGACAGTGAAACTTGGTGGGAACAGATCTTGGAGAAACAAGCATCCGCTTGCAAGACAGCTGTGTCTATGACAGGTCTTCGAGGGCGTTGACTTTACCTCGTCTGACTGCAGGGAGCTCTCAGGGCATCAGGGGTCCCTGGGGATGACTTCGTTTTCTAAATCCACCTAAACACCCCTATTCCAAGTCCGAGGTCTCACTCCTTTCCAATCAGGACCTGGAATTTCACATAGGAGACCTGATGAGTCTGATTTCAATTTATAATTCTATAGACCCCACAATTAAATTTGGGGTCTTCCTTGCAGTTATAAGAAATAAGTGACTATTTTAGGGCCATCATGGAAGAACTCTAGCTCTCTGACTGTGACTCAAGCTGAGAGTTTAATGGCCTGAGCTTGCTTTTTCTTTCAAGGGCGTTCAGAAGCAGACAACTCACCCCACAGTCCTTGTGGTCATTGCTATCATAAAGGTCAAAGGTAGGAGACACTTCGGTCTTCCAAAGCCTTGCTTTCAATAATTATTTTATCCCAAGAAACTGCAGATGACATTTAACTAATCATGATGCCGGTGCATGCCATAGATACCAGAATCCCGTTTTCCACTGGCAAGGAGGTTAGCGCTTCATTTAGGATTAGAGATACACAGACCTGTCTTGGAACCACATTTAGGAAGTTCGTTTTCTCTCTGGTACCACATACTGTACCATCGTGAATGCAGAAACCATGCTGGCTTTCTAGAAGGGAGATCACTATGTGAAAGATACAAAACTGCAAAATTCTTCATGATAAATGACATTTTTTCTCAGGCAAGGTTTACCAAAAGGAATGTATGAAAGTGCCTGTCTTAGAACACCCTGACCAGTATTGAGCATAATTATTTCAAAAATCATTGTTAATATGACTGGTGAAAAGTTGGGACTTATTTTACTTTAACTTACAAGTGTGAGGAAGAATTTTTTATATATTGGTTGATTTTATATGCTCATTTTTTTTTCTTTTGCAAATTGCCTACTTTCTTTTTAGATCTGTTTTAGTAAGGATAGGCTGAGTCATGCTGCAGTAATAAATAATACCCCCAAATATCAGTGGCTTAAAAGCACAAAATTGAATTTCTCACTCATGCTGTCTGTCTATTATGGGTTGGCTGAGTCTTTTCTCTGTGGCATATGGGCCAGGGTCATCCTAACTCTGGAGGCCTGGCAGGAAGAGGCTCCAGCCTGTATGTGCCTCTATGGGAGCTATGGCAAGGGAAAGAGACCAGGTGAATCACACAGTGATTCTGGAAGTTTTGTCGCTTCTATACACATTTCATTGGCTAAAGTAAGTCACGTGGCTGTGCCTGATATCAAAGGGTGTTGGAAAATACAATCCATCTATATGCCCAGAAAGGAAGTATGTGGTGAACACCACTAATGATGACTTTAGGATTTTAGGCTTTTTCTTTTTTCATTAGAATGCCATATTCATTGCAAAATTTTTATCTCAGGAAGAATCCTTAGAAATCTTATGCATAGGGCAAAACAATTATTATGGGAGATTTTGCAAATTCCTTTCAGATTGGTCAAGTGAGTAAAACTAAGTAACAATTTGAATGACATTGAATGTGTGTGTATGCGTGTGAGTGATATAAATTTTGTACCCTTAAAAAGAGAGTAGCTTTTTTGTTTTAAGCAATTCTAGAAATTAACAAAAACATGTCTATGTATCAGGCCACAAAGGCAACCTAATTAAACTCCAAAGGACAAAAGTTATAGACACATTCTTTGTCTATAATGCAATAAACCAGAAATTAATAACAAAGTTTGAATAAGAATCCCACCCACTTGGAAATTTAAAAATTAAAAACCCAGAACCTCTCAATCTAATGAACAGATCTAAGTGCTGATTCTTTGAAAAAGAAAAGCAATAAATTGACAAAGATAGCATATTTAATTAAGAATGAATGTGTTATCACTGAAATAAACTAGATATGAAAAATAAATGTAGGAGATTTTTAAAAAGCATACTTGATACAGTTTCATGTTAATGCATTTGAATATCTACATGAAATGGAGATTTTTTTTCTGGAAAAATATAAATTATTGAGATTGATTCAAGCTGAAGTCAATAGTCTAAATCAGAAGTTGCATACTTGCAGCCTACCAGCCAAGTACAGCTCCTAGCCATGTTTTATTTGGCCCATATGCCATTTTATAAAGCAGAAAATCTCACATTAAAAATCCACATTTTTCTCTCCTGTTAAAATGTTGGAGAATTTGGCAAGATTAGACCTGCATTCCTTTGTTGCAATAATTTAGTGGAGTTGAGTAGTAGCTATCCCTGCTAGGTAGGGCGTATGTCATAGCCCCCACTGTTTGTTACTGTTTTAAACCTGTCTGCTTTGCTTTTGATGAGCTGGCTTGGTCTCTATAGGTTTTGGAGTTTGGGACCCTAACCTACATGCACCAGAAATAAGGGAAACTTTTACTGTTGTGTTTTCATCTTCATTTCTCCCTCTCTCTTTTTTTTTTCTTTGTTTTAGAGACAGGGTCTCGCTCCATCACCCAGGCTGGAGTGCAGTGGTGCGATCATAGCTCACTGCAACCTGGAACTCCTGGGCTCAAGTAATTTTCCTGTACCAGCCTCCTGAGTAGCTGGGACTATAGACATGCATCACCTAATTTTTCTTGTTTTTTGTAGAGACTAGGTCTCACTATGTTGCTCAGGCTGGTTTTGAACTCCTGGCTTTAAGTGATCCTCTTGTCTCGGCCTCCCAAAGTGCTGAGATTACAGGCGTGAACGAATGCGCCTGGCTTCATTTTTCTTAATTGTAGGGAATTGATTTTTTTTGTTTGTTTTTCTGTTTCTCTTTTGCTTATTTGTTGTCCATTTCTAGCTGCTTCAGTAGATTACTTATTTTAATTCTCCATTATTTAATAATTAAGGCAACTAGGGTGAGAAATTGGCCACTGAGAAGAGCTTCAGTAATATCTCCCAGTTTTTGACAGTTTTGATTGTTTTCTTTACAATATTTTATTGTAGTTTTTAAAAACTCCCTCTGCTACTCTACAAATTTTATAGGAAAGTATTTTATAATTTCTGAGTCACTAGGATTTTTCAAGTTCTAGTTTACATTTCAATGTTCTGTTTTCATTGCATTGTGACCTGCTATTTGATAAGATTTTCTTTTCTTTTCTTTTTTTATTTTTTTTTATTTCAGCTTATTATGGGGGTACAAAAGTTCTGCATAGATATATTGCCCATGTCCCTCCCAATCCCCCGAGTCCGAGCCTCAAGCGTGTCCATTCCCCAGACAGTGCACATCGCACTCTTCCTGTAGGTACACACCCATCCCCTCCCCCACCCCCGTCCCCCCCCAGTCAGAACTTCAAGCGTGCCCCTTCCCCAGACAGTGCACATTGCACTCATCATATA
>CM052448.1:29592712-29611394 GCA_028533085.1 Varecia variegata | reverse complement strand
GATTCCTTAAACAGATTCAAGTAGACCTTCCATTTGATCCAGCAATCCCATTATTGGGCATCTACCCAGAAGAACATAAGTCATTCTATAATAAAGACACCTGTACCTGAATGTTTATAGCAGCACAATTCACAATTGCTAAGATTTTCTTATAAGCAAGAGTGAGATGCACTTTTATGAAGGTACTGCCTCTACGGTATAAGGTTTTTATATTTGCATAGAAGTTATCTTCACAGTAACTATGTCCCCTCCACCGCTATTTTTGGTTATTTTGTCCAAGATGAATTACCGTGATGTGTTGAAGTCTCCCACATAATGTTACATTGCTTCCTAAGTTTACTTCACCAGTTTTTATTTGAATTTTTGATGCTCTGTCTGCCCTCATGGTGGATTTTACCTTTTACCAATGTAAATGTTCTTTAAATGCTTTTGATTTCTGTTGATTTTTGCCGCATAAGCTTTTTGCTTGCGTTTGCATAGCATGTGTTGTTGCGTGCGGTAGTCACCAAGGCCCTGCACAATTGTTCGGTTTCTTCTCCTTCCTGGAAGACGGTGCTCAATGCACCACTCTTTTCTGTGATTTTGTTAGGGGGAAACTTTTACACAATCTATATCATTATGTTTTCATTTTTAATTACTCAGAGAGCCTTCTTATTGGTAAGCTTAGCCTATTTATATTTATTTCAGAACATTTAGATTGAGTCTTAATTCTGTCATTTTGTTTTGTGCTGGCTGTCGTGTGTATTTACTATTAAATTTTTCTTCTTTTATGACTATAGTGTTGTTTGACTTTAAACATTATCCTCTCAGTTGTTTGGAAGTTAGATATCTTACTTTTACTCTGTCTAGCGATGGTCATAACGTTTGTGTGAACTTACCTCCAAAGCTAACATCACTTGCAAATTAATAATACTCTCTGTGGAAGATGAGAAGTTAAATATTCTCTCCTCCCCTTTTCTATTCTTTGTTAATTTTTTATTTATTTTTTTACAATTTATATTATTTTCCCCTCCTTTTAAAATAATTTTTATTATTTTCAATTTTAAAGATATCATCAATTATATAATCAAAAGACTTTTTTTTTTGGTTTGACAATCAGAAGTTTATTCATGGGAACAGAATAGTTAGCAAACCAGAACAATCCAGGCCATACACATGCCATGTACTATATAATGAATGATATGTATGAATAATGCATGGACATACAGGCTGTCTAGTGTCTTTCAACTGGCCAATGTCCATGAACAGTTTTTCAGAGGTCAACTAATTGAGAGTCACTATGTTGATTTTGTTCTTCTTTCCAATTGCTTATTTAATTGATGTCAACTGTCTTCATTAGGTCAGTTAACCTGACAAAATGATTGATTACTCTTTTTTAAAATTTTTTTTTTATTTCAGCACATTATGGGGATAAAAAAGCAATCTTAAGCAAAAAAAACAAATTGGGAGGCATCAATTTACCAGACTTCAAACTATACTACAAGGCTATAGTAACTAAAACATCATGGTACTGGCACAAGAACGGAGATATAGACCAATGGAACAGAACTAAGAACACAGATATAAAACCATCCTCATATAGCCATCTAATCTTTGACAAAGCAGACAAAAACATACACTGGGGAAAAGAATCCTTATTCAATAAATGTTGCTGGGAAAATTGGATAGCCGCACAGCAGAAGGCTGAAACAAGATCTACACCTTTCAGCTTTCACAAAAATCAACTCATGGTGGATAACAGACTTAAATCTAAGGTGTGAAACTATAAGAATTCTAGAAGAAATTCTAGAATTTCTTGTTGGAAAAACTCTTATAGACATTGGCCTAGGCAAAGAATTTATGAAGAAGACCTCAAAGGCAATCACAGCAACAACAAAAATAAATAAATGAGACCTGATCAAATTTTATAACCATATTTGCAATACATATTTTGCCCGCACACTTAACTGTCTTTAGCACTTACACCCAGCCATATTTAACTCATTTTCTGTTTCTTATCTTTAATTAATATACAATTGTTCTGGCATAAAATTTCCAAAATTTCATTGTTGTTTTTTTTTTTCCCCAGGAAGTTGATCTCAATCTTTAATCTTCTTAGTATTGTAACTCTGACAATATCCCCCCATCAGTACTTACACATACACAACAACTGGATTAAGTATAAAATTCTTGGGCTACAACCTTTTTCTTTTAAAGGTCTGAAACTGCTACACCATTATTTTGGGAGTTTAATAATGTTAAGTTCACGATAACCTACTTTTTTTTCCTTGTAAATAATCTAATTTTTAGTATGTAATCATTATTCAGGAAGTTTGAAAATCTCACCAGTCTGTAGTTTCTTCTGTGTTGCTGTAATTTTGGTGCTAGGTGTTATGACTGTCGTTGTTATGGTTACTTGGAACATGATTCACACTTTCAAGTTTAAGACTGAGTTTTCCTCCTAGAAAACATTTCTTCCACACTTTTTTGTTTCCTGCTTTTGCGCCATATATTTCAACCTCTCTGTGTAGTCTTGTATGTAGGTTAGATCCTGGGCTGTCCTTTCTCCATCTTCTGCCTTAGCCTTCTCTCTCTCATATATATTTTCTACTTCACTACTTTCAGGTTTTCCAGTGACAGGTCTACCGATGGCTGGATTTCATTTCTGTAACAAAGCTTTCTCATCTCTGTGCAGTTCTTTCTCATCACTTTTCTAATTTGGTTGATGTGATGTCTTCTCAGTGTTGTTGAGGACATAAACCAGATGCTCTTCTAACATTCTCTGGTAGATCATCCTTACTGCCAAGCCGTCCCTGAGTCTTCAGACAACTGGTGGTGGCTTTTGACTTGCGACATCTTTTCACAGGTCTCTTGGTTTTCCTAGTAGAGGCAGATCCAGCCTGTCTAGTGCCGACTTAGGTCAGGTGAGGCCAGGCTTTGGCAGAGATGGACACAGGACATCAGTTTAATCTCTTTCCAGTCCAAGCAAACAATGGATGGAATGAGGTTATTTTAAATGGGTAATTTATTTAGCATCCCAGGAATATTGAAGAGGAAGCTGAATAGGTGTCTCTTGTAGTTTTGGTATGCATGGGATCCATGTTCAAAATGCTCCCTGAAGTTTCTGGGTTTTTGCTATGTAGGGTCTCTCTTATTTTTCGTTTCTGCCTTATTTTGGTGGGTAGAACTTTTAGATCAAAATTATATAATGATGGTAATTTCAGACACTCTTTTGTTTCTGACTTTAATGGAAATGTCCCTAGAGTTTGAGTTTAAATTTGAGAATGGCATTGATTGCTGTTTGAAATAGACATTATTATGGTTAAGGTAATATCCTATTCTTTGTTAAACTTTTTTGCTTTTAAATCAATAATGGTTTTTGAGTACCTTTTTGGCATCTGTTGAGATAATCATGTAGTTTTTATTATTTTATTTGTTGATAATGTGTATTATTTAACTGTATTAACTAAAATTTAAAAAAACTCCTACAGTTCAGGGATTATGTCTCCTTAGTTGAGTTTCTGTCTCCATATCCTGTTGTGTTTGACTATTATTTTTTTATATAGGTTTTGCAAATATATCCATAAAAATAATTGATCCATTGCCTTTTCCATTTGCAGGTTTTTAATACCAAGATTATGCTAAATTTATAGGTTATTTGATACATTTTTATCTTTTTGTGCACTGGAAGAGATTATATAATGAACATTTTGGAATATTTAAACTTATTCCTGGAGCATCATGTAAAACAGGAAACAGTTTGGGGTAGTTTTTTAAACAGTATATAGTTTATATCATGTTTACTATTCAAGTGATCATTTTCTTTAGTGAATTTGGTTATCTGTTTGTTCCAGAAGTCATCCATTTCTTTTTGATTTCAGAGGTATTAACATATATGTATACTTGTCATTCTTTTATATTTTAATGTCCTTTAATTTTATAAATATATCATCTTTGTCATTTATAATTTTATATATTTTTATTTTATCTCTTTTTTATTAATTTGATTTCCAGATGATTTTCCTTATAGGTATATTTTTATTCAGAGAAGCATATCACTGTCTTGATTAATAGCATTAATAGTTCAGTTTTTTGGAGGGAGGATTTACATTGAAGATTTTAATTATGCTATTAGTTTTTTTAGTTTTGTTGTATTTTTTCTTATTTTCTTCTGTTCCCTTTTCATCTCAGCCTGCACCACCTGATTTTTGCTTTTAATTGAGACATAATACAAATACTGTAAAATATACAGTTCTTGAGTGTTCAGTTTGATGAGTTTTGACAATTATATACAGAAGTGTAACTCATACCCTAGAGTAAAATACAGAACATTTCTATTACCCAAATTAGTTCCTTGACAAAGAGATTTTCCCACTCTGTGGTTTACATATTCATTTCTTTATACAGTACACCTCCCTTATCTGCAGGGAATGTGTTCCAAGAAAGACCCCTAGTGGATGCCTGAAACCGCGGATAGTACCAAGCCCTGTATGTACTATACTTTTTCCTGTACATACATACCTATGATAAAGTTTAATTTATAAATTAGGTACAGTAAGAGATTAACAGCAATACCTGGTGATAAAATAGAATAATTATAACAATTTACTTGAATGTGGTTATGTGAATGTGGTATCTCTCTAAATATCTTATTGTACTCACCCTTGTTCTTCTTGCGATGATGTGAGATGATAAAGTTCCTACATGACGAAGTGAGGTGAGTGACAGAGGCATTGTGATGTTGAGTTAGGCTACTACTGACCTGACCGTAAGTCAGAAGGAGGGTCATCTGCTTTGGGTGGTCCTGATCATTGAGCTTTGACACCATCAGGAGCAGATGACATCCATGACTAACGTGCAGCACAGAGACGTAGACAAAGGGCTGATTCACGTCCCTGGTGGAATGGAGCAGGACTGCATGAGTTCATCACTCAGAATGGCACGCAATTGAAAACTTTTTAATCCTTTGTTTCTGGAACTTTCCATTTGATATTTTTGGGCTGGAGTTGACCACAGGTAACTGAAACCGTGGAAAATGAAACCGCAGATAAGGAAGATAGTGCAGTGTCTTTCCATCAGCAGACATTTTAAACTTGGATTAAGTCAAATTTATCACTGTTTTTCTTTCATGTTCAATGCTGTCAAGAAATCTCTGCCTGCATCAATGTTGTAAAAAATATTTTACTACATTTTCTTCTAGAAGATTTGTGGTTCTAGCATTTACATTTACATTTGGGATCTATGTGAAAGTAGTTTTTGTATATGGAGTATGGTAGAAGTCGAGGTTTGGTTTACTCTGTACAAGTTTTTAGTTATTCTAAGAACAATTTGTTAAAACATCTTTTTTCCCCTCATTGAATCGATTAAGAACCTTGATTGGACATCGATTGGCCTGAACTGTGGCAGTCTGTTTTTGGATTCTCTATTCTATTTTTGAATCTATTTGCTCTATTTTGTACACATAACACTGTACTGTCTTGATTATAATAGGTTTATGTTAAACCCTGAAATCAGGCAGTGCAGGTCCTGAAACTGTGTTCATCTTTTTCAGAATTTTTGCAGTTCTTCTAGGCCCTTTGCAGTTCCACATGGACTGTAAAATCACCTTGTAAATTTCATCAAAAGAACTCCCTGGGTTTGGATCCCATGTGCATTAAATCTATAGATAAATGTTAGTAGAATGGAATACTGATAATAGTAAGTCCTCCAATCTATAAAAACGATATGTCCCTCCATTTCTTTAGGTTTATTGAACCTCTCTCAACAATGTTTTGTATTTTTTCTTTGCAGACTATTTGCACATCTTTCATTAGATTCATTCCTAGAGACTTGATTTTTAATGCCATTCATTGTAAATTGTATTGTTTTAAATTTCACTTTTCAGATCGTTTGCTACTAGTATGTAGAAATACAATTGTTTTTAAAATTGATTTTAGATTCTGTTATTTTGCTAGTCCTAGTAGGGTTTAATAGCTCCCATAAGATTTTCTACACACTTAAAGATGTTCTCTGTGTAAATAGCATTTTTAATTCTTCCTTTCTAATTTTTATGTCTTGTATATTTCTTTTCTTGCCTTATTCTATCAGCTACGATTGATTGAAGTTATAAGAGGAGAGATTTTTTGTGTCTTTCTTGATCTTAGGGAAACTCTTTTACCACTTAGTATGAAGTTAGCTGTAAGCTTTTTGTTTCATGGTTTTATCAGACTAAATTCCCTCTGTTCCAAATTGCTGAGCTTTTTTATCTTGAACAGGTGTTGACTTTTGTCAAATGCTTTTTCTGCAGCTATCAAAACGATCATTTTTTTTATTCTGTTAATGTAGTAAATTACATTGACATTTTTAAACCAACTTTATATTCCTAGAATATGCCACACTTAGTCATGATGGGTTTTCTTTTTCAGACAGTGCTACATTTGATTTGCTAGTATTTTGTAAATATTTTTGCATCTATGTTTTATGAGGTATGTTGGTCTGTAATTTTCTTTTCTTATAGTGTCCTTGTCAAGTTTCAGTGCCCGTTTATCTGGCCTTATAAAATGAGTTGGGAAATATTTTTTTCTCCTCTATATTTTGAAAGAGTTTGCTTAAGATTCATATTTTTCTTCCTTAAATGTTTATTTGAAGCCATTTAGACTGATAATTTTCTTTGTTAGAAGGGTTTTTTCCTCAAATTATATTATAAAACTTTTCAGTCATGCAGAAATGTTGAATAAACGGTACAGTGAACGCCCAGGTACTCCTCACATTGATTTTACAACATTATGTTTGCTTTATCATGTACTTATTCACCCCTCTCTCTGGAGGCCTTTTCAATGTGAAGTACTTTGAAATAACAGAGCTATTTAGATTTGCCATTTTTTTCTTGCATTACCTTGTCACTTTCGCAGTTCAAGAAATTTGTTCATTTTAAAATGTAAGTCGTCAAATTTCTTGACATAATTTTTTTTTACTGTCACTTACCTAATCATCCTTTTAATATCCACAGGCTCTTTCATTCCTACTGTTGTTAATTGTTTTCACTCTGGTTTTCCTTCATCAGCCTTGTTAGAGGATTGTCAATCTCTCGAACATTTTTGAAAAAAAAATTAACTTTGATAACCTCATTGTTTGTTTCCCTATTGTTTATTTATCTATTATTTATATATTTATTATTTAATTGGTTTCTCTATTGTTTATTTCATTGATTTATGCTTTTATTTTTATATTATTTTCTTCAGAGTATTGGTTTAATTTGCTTTTCTTTTTCTAACTTGTTAAAGTGGAATGTAAGACATTGATTTTAAACCTTTTCTCTTTCCTAATATAAGTGTTTAAAGGTTTAGTCACATTCCATAAATCCTTTTTAAAAATCATAGTAAATTTTATTACACATTCAGAGAATTTGACCTAGTCTGAATAGAAGAAGGGGTGAGGCAGACCAACCGTGATTGGAGACTTCCTTCACGTTAATGAAGGAGGGATATACCCATTTTACAGATGAGGAGGCTGAGAATCAGATTTGTTTGTGCCTTGGCCAAGAAGCCACAGTAAATGATGGAGCTGGGATTTCACCTCTAGTCTTTTTGGCGCCAATGCCCAGAAAGCAGGGTAGAACTCCCACTCTACCCTGCTGCTGCCCAGAAGTGACAAACCCTGGAATGTGGTAGCAACATGAATGACAGCAATGATAACAATTATTTGCCTCTGCAGAGTATTTGAAATTTTTCAGTGTCCTCACCTCTTCTCCCTCATCTGTTCTGATAGCACCCCTGTAATGATCAGTATGGGTGTGTGTGCCCCAGCAGAGACGGACTGTGGAGAGAGAGGGAGACCTTGCTTGCTTTTCTAGGGTGCATAAGGGACACTGCATTCTCTTTTCCAGATATTCGAGGTGTTTCTCACTCCATAAATGTTCATATGATATTTTATGTAATCATTCAGTTTGAAATATTTTCTAATTTCCCACTTATGTTTTTCTTTCTTTTTGACTTACAGGCTGGTTAGACATATCATGCTTAGTTTCTATATAATAGAATATTTTCCTGATACTTTATCATCATGATTAAATATCACCTAGATAACTGCTGTTACCATTGCCATCAGAAAACATTCCCTGTATGAATTCGATACTTTGAAATGTACTAACTCTTGTTTTATGGCCTAGCATATGATCTACGTTGGTTTCTTACGCACTTGTAAAGAATGTGAATTTTGCATTACTGGGTATGGTATTCTGTAAATGTTAATTAGGCCAAGCTGATTGATAGTGATGTTCAGATACTCTGTATCTTTACTGAATTTTTTTCTTCTCCTACCAGTTACTTTCCGGAGGTGTTAAATTCTCCAACTGTGTGGGTTTGTCTATTTCTCCCCTTAGTTCTGCAACTGTTGTTTCATGTATTTTGATATTCTGTTTGTAGTCACACACATTTAAATTGTTATGTTTTCTTTATGAATTGATACTTTTATTATTATGAAATATCTCTCTTTTCTCTGATACTCTTTGTCTTGAAAGCCTACTTTGTATGATACAAATATAGTCACAAAACCTATAGTGCTTAGGGTGTGCATGGTTTACTTTTTTAAACTATTTTACTTTCCATTTGTACTGTATTTATATTTCAAGTCTGTTTATTGGAAGCTGAATATAGTTGGGTCTTTCCTTTTAGACTGATCCCGGCAGCCAACTCTTTTTAAAATAGTGTCCATTTATAATGTATGAAATTATTGGTAGGATTGGATTTAAGTCTGCCATTGATACATGTTTTCTGTTAGAACCATCTATTCTGTGTTCCTCCATTCCTCCTTTTCTGCCACCTTTTGGGTAAAATTAGTGTGTTTGAGTATTTCATTTTGTCCCTCCTATTAGCTATATTGCTTTGTGCATGAGCATTTAGTGGTTTCTCTAGAGAGTACAATATACATCTTGAACTTATCAGTTTTGCTTCAAATAATCTTATGCTACTTTATGAACAATCTAAGAATCTTACAGCATATAACTGTCAATATATAAATATATGTTGTCATATATTTTACTTCTCCATATACTATAAACCCTACAACTTAATATTATTTTTGCTTTAAACAGTTGATAGTCTTTTAAAATAATTTAGAAATACACATATATATTTGCTGTCATTTATTATATGATAAGTAAGACTTTTGTATTTTACCTTTTTACCATCATTTTATCTTTTCTGGCACTCTATTCCCTTTTGCGTTATCTGGACTTGCATCTGGTTTCAATTGCCATCAACATAAAGATCTTGTTTTAGCATTTCTTTTACTGCAATTCTATTGGAGAGAGGATACTCTGAGCTTTTAACTGACAGAAATGTCTTTCTTTAAAAATTATTTTTGTATTTCCATTGTGGTACAATATATGAAACAAAATTTTGTATTTTAACAATTTTTAAATGTACAATTAAGTGACATTAATTACATTCAGTGTTGAGCAACCATTGCCACTATCTATTTCCAAAACTTTTTATCACCCCAAACAGAAACTCTGTGTAGCCATTCAGCAATAACTTCCCATGCCTTCATTCTACCAGCCCCTGGTAACCTCTCATCTGTCTCTATGGATTTGCCTATTCTAAATATTTCATATAAATGTAGTCATACAATATTTGTCCTTTTGTGGGTGGCTTATTTTACTTAGCATAATGTTCTCAAGGATAATCCATGTTGCAGCAAGCATCGTAACTTTTTTCCTTTCTATGGTTGAATAACATTCCATTGTATGTTTATATCACACATTGTTTGTCCATTCATCATTGGTGGACACTTGTTTTATTTCTACCTTTTGGCTATTGTGAATAACTCTGCAGTTAACATTGGTGTACAGGTATCTCCTTGAAGAAAATGTCTTTATTTTAGCTTCATTTTTGAAGGATATGTAAAGATGGAAGATTCTAAGTTAACATTTTTTTCTTTGGGTACTTTAAAGATATTATTTCATCTTCTGGCCTTCATAGATTCTGATGAGACATCCATAAATATTTTTAAAGTAACAACTTTTTGTAGTGTGCTGTGTCTTTTACACTAAGTATTTTTAAGATTTTTTTGCAGGTTTGGCAGTTTGTGCTATGCCTAGGTATGGTTTTCTTTGCATTCATTATGCTTGATGTGTACCAAGCTTCTTGGATCTGTTGGTTGATTTCTTTCATTAATTTTGGAAAATCCTCAGCCATTATCTCTTCAAATATTTCTTCTTCTTTATTCCTTCTCATCTTCTTCTGGCCCTCAGTTACATATTTGTCAGACCATCTGATATTGCCCCTCAGATCTGAAATGCTGTGTTCTGGTTTTTTTCCTCACTTGCTTTTACCTTTTTATGTTTCAATGGATACTTTTTATTGGCTGACCTTTTATTGGCCATGTCCAGTCTGTTTTTAAGTTCCTCTAATGAGTTCTTCATTTCTATATATTTTTATTCCTAACATTTTCATTTATTTTTTTTTTATAATTTCCATCTCTCTGCTGAAATCCCCCATTTGTTCACATTTTCTATTTTTGCCACTAGATCTTTTAGCATGATTATCATAATTATTTTAAAGTCTGATAATTACAACATCTGGGCTATCTCTTAAGTCTGCTTCAGTAGAATTTTCTCTTGAGTGTCAGTCACTTTCCTGCTTATTCTCATAATTCATTGAATGCCACACATTGTGTGTAAGAAAAAAACACCAAAAAAACCCTGTAAGACTGAAATAAAGAAAATTTACCTGTAAAGAATGGCAAGACCCACCTGCCAGGCACTAGTGTCAGGGTCTCATGCAATCTGATCTGTAGTTGAGCTGGATAGGGGCTCTGTTACAGCTTTATTTGACTTTGGTTCACAGTGACTTCAAAGACTTTTAGGGTAGTGTCAGGACTTCCTATTCCCCAGGGCCTGTGATGGGAGCAGTGACAAGACTGCACACGTCTTTATGGTTTACAGCTCAGCTGCTGTGCTTTCTGAACCATGCTGGCTTTTAGCTCACTGTGGAGCTGTCTTGCTGGCCAGTTCCACCATGGATTTCTAGGTTTTCAGGAGCTCTCGCTTCCTTCCGCCTCCTGTTTCTTGTCCTTGGAGAGCAGGTGTAGCCATGCCAGGAAGCCTCAGCCATAGGGGCCTCAGAGGGATTTCTCAGCTCTCTTGCCCTATCCCTCCTTCACCCGGCACACTCAGTTAGGGTCCCGGGCTAAAGTCATGGCACGTATAGAGTGCTCCCCGGCTGGGGCACCTCGACATTTGAATGTCACAGCAGCGCACATGTTCAGTGTTAGGCTGACTCCTCCCTAAGCCCACATCTACCATGCAAGCAAGCCCCACTGGGAGCCTCTTTCTCCTAGGAAGGGCTCATCACTTTCTGGAATTTTGCTCATTTAGATTTCTTTGATTCCTTTGCCCTTTGATGGAGTAAAGGAAAAGAAAGAAAAGAAGAGACATTAAGATTTTGTGGCTTATCCCACTTACTGTTAGGGTGAGGGGACCGGCTCTTGGAACGTTCTACATCCCAGCCATAACTGAAATTTCCCTGCTTTCTTCTGGCTTGTCTTTCTTGACTCATGTTCTCCAAGAGTTTCTGTGAACGTAAGGTCGATCCTTGCTAAACATTTCTCGTGGTTTCTGTAGTCAAGTTTGTGTCAAGAGTATGCTGTTCAGACGGGGGCCAGTGTCACATGGGTAACACGTCTGACTGCAGATCAGAAGAGTTTGCTGTTCCTGAAGGTCATTTTTCCCATAGCAAAATCTTTTCATACACCCTACTGATATGACACTTACCACTGCCATACATGAGTCCTTGAATGAGGGACGAATGGCCGGGGCCAGTCTGATCAATTGCCAAAAGAGGCTATGTGAATCGCGCTTGGCTCACGCTAATGCACTCTCGAACCTACTGAGAACAGCCCTCATCTCCTCCCCGGAGGAGCCAGAACTCGCCCCAAGTGGTTTGCTGATATGAGTGGGGATTGTTCCTGTTCCAGGTTCCACTGCCCAGTTCTCTACCCAAATCAGAGCAAACGAGCTGCGAGATGCCTCCCTGCCCAGAACCCGTGTGGAAACCCAGCTTTCCCATCACCCCTCTGCTGACATCTTTCCTCCTGTGTCGAATGCCCCAGGGCACAGTACCCCAGTGACTCTCTTATGCTGCTCACACCCTCTGCACCCCACCTTCAGAATTAATAGACAGCCCGCTCACACCGCAGACATGTATGGAGCACCCTCTATGTGCCGTGTGCCCATCTAGGTGCTTCGCGGAGCTCTGCAAATGACACAGACAAAACCCCTGCCTCTGTGGAGCCTCTATTCTAGAAGGAAAATACTCATTTTACGTATCTTAGCTCACGGGAAACCTATGAAGTAGGTTCTTTTATTGTTCTCATTTTCAGATGCGAGCACGGAATCTCAGAGAACTGAGTAAATTCAGGTCTCCCGACGTGATGCGGACGATGTCTGCGGAAACAGTCCATCTGCGGTGCAGAGGGGCAGTCTCCTCCCAGGCCTGGCCGCCTTGCTCAAAGGACACAGTTGCCCTTCTTAGTTCATCTCCAGGGCGGTAGAATTGCTTGACAGTCTGTGAATCTGGGCTCTGGGTTTGCCTGTATTCGGTCTAAGTTGCTGTTGCCAGTTTTTGACTGTTTATGGATATTCATGGGCATTTTAATTGGGAATCGGGGGAGAAGTCAGATACCATTAGTGTGTTGCCAGGACGGCTTGGGAGTCTCTTAGGCCTTACTTAAGACTCAAACTACGCAAGTGGACCAAAATTTGGACTCACTGCTTGTGATAGGAACGTCTGCTGCAGTTTTCCCTGAGGGATACAGAGTGCAGGTGGATTGGGCCATGTGCTTTTGTTTAATCCCAGTTCGCTTCTCAGGGTAGCTGCAGAGCAAACCACCTTATGAGCATCCCACCAAAAATAATCATTGCTCATGGCGAACTCTGAAAACAAACATTTATCCAAAATTTTTACTAAACATATGCTTTTCTAACACCCCACCCCTCCTTCCCCCAAGCCTCTGAAAGGGCAAGCACTTAGAACAACTGGCAAATGATGAATAGATTCTTCCCTCATTTACATACCTATTCATTAGCTGGGATTGCCATGGCAACCGTACCTTCCAGACAGAGACCTGTGGGCCCAGTACAACTTCATTTTGGAAACTGTCTAGAAGGCTTGTGCAGCTCTCTCAGTGCTTGACAGGTGAGGAGAATTTTAGGGGGCAGGAAGAGTTTAGAGGTTTCCAATAATCTGTAAGTGGCAATTATCAGGTGCTGGGCACAGGAAGGAAAGCGTTTTGCTGGAAAAGTCTGCAAAAGTATCACTTTGGTTTCCTGCCTGCCTATCCCTGGGAGCAAAATCATTAAATGCAAACACAATGGGTGTGCTCTTATTACACTAGTGTCACCTGTCCCCTTGGACACATGCCTATCTGTGCGAGATCCCGGTTTGCAAACACACCGACACACATTTCTCAAGACTTAGCCCAGGGGAGGCAAGACTGCTTTTCAGGGAGACAGGGGTTGGGAATAGGGAGGAAAAGAGAGAAGGACTGAAGACACTCAGAGGCATGTTCTCAACTTGTCCCTGTCCTTGGCTGATCCAGTATCCTGGCCCTCTCTAGTGACCTTTCTGAACCCCCTTCACCAATCTGGAAATGAACGATTCCAGCGCTGCAGATGAGAACTTTCCAAGGGATAGTGAAATAGCCTTTGAGGGGCAGCTGCCCAGTGCTGTTTTCCTGGTGGCCCTGGAGAAGTGGCTGACAGCTGGACAGACACAGCTCAGAACAAGTGTCTTTGCTTTATTTGGGTGCCAGTGCTGCTGCAGTTTTGCATTTTGAAGTGAGGTCATCAGCCTTAAGCTTTCATCCCTGAAGATTTTCACTGAGCTTGCTTACATAGTAGCCTAGAACAAAGCCTGGCATTTCACAGTGCTCAAGAGGTATTTACGGATTGAATGAATTGGCCTTATCTCCGCTGGGCTTAATCCTTCCTCCCTTCCTGACACCTCCACCCTGTGTGATAACCTCCTTTGGCCATAAGCGCCTGTGCCCTGTGCTCTGATTCTTGAGCACTTCCACCTTCCACCTCCTCCTGTTTGTTGTCCCTGCTGTGTTTAGCTCCCCCACGCCCAGATATTTCTGTCTGTAGAAATCCCACCTCCCACAGCCTGAGGCCTTCAGGGACAGGGCCCATCAAAACTATCCCACGGAAAGATCCAACTCGACAGTGAGTCTCTACCAGTGTCCCAGGGAGTCTGAATAAATCGGTGCAGGGCCGGGGCTGGGCTTGGGCAGGGTCACCCCGGCAACACAGGGCTGGGGAGGGGACACTGATTCCCCACCCAGTGTTCACTGAGCACTTCTCTGGAGCCATCGCCCTTCAAGGTGGGCTGTAGACTAATAAGGCACAGGCTTAACAGGTAGACAGGAAACCACAGTGAAATAGCTCCAGAGTTCTCTAAAGATAAGGAAACTTTGCTTCAGCTGAACTGAAGTGTGAGGTGTTCCAGCGTGTGCGTTTCAACTACCAGCCTGCTTGCCTGTGTTCCTGCTTGCGATAGTTGGTTATATGTATCAACCTGACCAGGCCACAGCGTTCCTAGGTACTTGGCAAAATATTTGGTCAATTGTTGCTGCAGGTGTTGCTGTGAGGGTGCTGTGGGCTGAGATCAACAGTTAAATTGCAGACTGAGCAAAGCAGATCGACTGCCTTCCCCGGGACGGGGGTGGGGGTGGGGGTGGGCCTCACCCCATCAGTTGAAGTCCTGAGCAGAACAGAGAGGCTGACCTTCCCCTGAGTAGAGAAACTTCCTCCTGCCTCACTGCTTGAGCTGGGACATCAGTCTTTTCCTGACTTTGGACTCAAACTGAAACGCTGGCTTTTCTTGGGCCTGGAGCCTGCTGAGACTTTCGGACTAGAACGACACCGTCGGCTCTTCTGGGTCTCCTTGTAGCCGTGGCTGGAAGTCATGCCTCTGTCGTTCATTTTCGTGGCATTTAATCGATAACTGTTTTACAGCACAGTCCCCACTACGCGGCAGGCATCCCACAGTATTTGTTGATTGATGGAATAAAGGAGTGTCGGTGGACTGGGCATGTAGGTTGTGAGGGTACCAAGTCTGATGCCAGGTTTCCTGTAAAACAGGTAGCTTGGCGGATCCATTTTGGCAGAGGGGGACTGGCCGCAGTCATTGAGGTGGCCCTGAAGGATCCTGCCCCCATCACTGGGACCCTGCCTCTCCTCTGAGACCTGGCTTGGACTGTGTCATTTTTGCGCATGAGTGCAAATGTGATATTTTCCTTCTCTGAACACATAGCGTGATCTTTTATACCTTCTCTCTGGTCCATCTTCTCAAGTAACCAACTGAAGGCTGGTCTTTGACTGTGTCATCTAGAAAGATTAACGTGATAGTTGTGCTTATGTTTTACCCACTTGTGGGATGGTCAGTTTCGTCAGGGCAGGGACCTGGCATATTGACATTTGATTCTCCACCGTTCTTAACCAATCCCTTGCACACAGTAGGTGCTCAGCAAATATTTGTTGAAAGAGGGACTAGATGCAGTGCTAATCCTACCTCTTATGTTCACAGAGAAATGCTTTTATTATTCCCCTTCACCCTTCCCCGCCCCTTCCAGGGCAATGTTTAACACCCACACTTGTAGTCTGGGTATTTAGGTTTTTGAAGCCACAGGAAAGTAGAAAGAAATCAGGACTTTTCAGAGTTTTTCTAGTTTTTTTTTTTTTTGTGTGTGTGATAAAATTTACTATCTTAACCAATTGTATAGTTTAGTGGTATTAAATAAATACATAATGTTTTGCAACCATCAACACCATCCACCTCCTTAACTCTTTTCTCATCTTGGAAAACTGAAACGCTGTATGCCTTCCCCAACAACTCCCCAAACCCCCTCACCCCCAGCCCTTGGCAACCACCATTCTTTCTGCCTCTATGACTTTGACCACTCTTTGTACCCCATGTAAATGGAATCATGCACTGCTTGCCTTTTTGTGACTAGCTTATTTCACTTAGCGTAATGTCTTCAAGGTTCATCCTTGAAGCATGTGTCAGAATTTTCATCTGTTTTCAGACTGACTGATAAGGAGGTACTTAGTAACACTTCTGTCATTTTGCTATTTGTTTTCTATATGCCTTATAGTTTTTTGTCCCTTATTGCCAGCATTACTGTCTTCTTTCATGTTTAGTTGATATTTTATAGTGAAATGTTTAAATTCCTTTCTCATTTTTTATGTATATTTTGTATCTATTTTCTTTGTAGTTACCATGGGGATTACATTTAGTATACGAATGTTATACATTCTAATTTGGATTTATACCAGCTTAACTCCAATAACATGCACAAATGCTGCTCTTTTACATCTCCACGCCACTCCTTTCAGTTGCTAATATCATAAAATTACATCTTTATACATTATATGGCCAAAATCATAAACTAATAATTTAAAAACTGCATTAGTCTTTTAAAGTATGCAGAAAACAAAATGCAGAGTTACACACCAATGTTACAATAATACCTTTGTAATTGTCCATGTATTTACCTTTACTGCAATTTTTAATTATTCGTGTGGCCTCAAGTTACTGTCGGTCTAGTGTCCTTTCCGTTTCACTCTGAAGGACTCCTGTTAGCATCTCCTGCAGGGCAAGTCTAGTGATAACAAACTCCTTCCATTTTATTTATCTAGGAATGTTTTAATGTCTTCCTCACTCTTGAAGGACAGTTTTTCTGGATGTTAGATTCTTAGTTGACAGGTGTTTTTCTCTTAGCACTTTGAATATATCAGCACACTGCATTCTGCCCTCCAAAGTTTCTGATGGGAAATCTGATAATCTTGTTGAGGCTCTCATATGTGACAAGATGCTTCTCTCTCATTGTTTCAGGTTTCTCTTTTTGTCTTTGAAAAGTTGGGTTATTATGTGTCTTGCTGTGGGTCTCTTTGAGTTCATCATAGGTGGAGTTCATTGAGCTTCTTGGATGTTTATATTAATATCTTTAACCAAATTTGGAAAGTTTTGAGCCCTATTTCTTCAAATATTGTGTCTGCCTCTCTCTCTCTCTTCTTCTGGGATTTCCACAGTGAGCGTGTTGGCCTCCTTGATCATGTCCTGCAGATGCCTTGTGTTCTGTTCACTTTTCTTTTATCTTTGTCTTCCTGTTTCAGAGACTTGATAATTTCCGTTGTCCTATCTTCAAGTTGGCCGATTTTTTCTTTTGTCTGCTCAAATCTGTTGCAATCACCCCTCTAGTGAATAGATTAATTTCATCTTCTTCATAAGTTGCTTTCTTGACTTTCTCCATGTCTTCATTTACTTCTTTAAGTGTTTAAGACAGTTGTTTTAAAGTGCTTATCTGTTATATCCACCATGAGGTCTTTTTTGGAGACAGTTTCTGTTGATTATTTTTTTTCCTTTGAATGGGTCATACTTTCCTGTTTCTTTGTATATCTTGTGATTTTTTGTTAGAAAACTAGACATTTGAATCTAATAGTGTGGTACCTCTGGAAATCAGCTTTTTCTCCCTTCACCAGGGTTTTTTGTTTGGTATTCTTGGGTTTTTGTTTGTTTTCTTTTTATTGTTTTAGGCTGTCTCTGTGCCAGCGATCAGCCTGAGGTGTAAATGTAAGGTCTTCTCAGATCTTTTCTGAGCCGGCACCTTTCCTAGGTATGTGTGGTCTCCTTCTAATTTCTCCTGTGTGTGTGATTGGTTTTGAATATTCTAGTCTTTAATGTCTGGCTTCTAAAAGGGAAAAAGAGAAAAATGAAAGGGGGAAAAATAATGCCAACCCTTTAAATCCCCTGGAAGTCACTCGGCTGCAAGAAGAGGGGCTTGCGACAGTGGGTCGGGCTGCAACAACAGCGGCCCCGGCCTCTTTGTCTGAAGCTCTGTGATCAGAGCACACAGCCCCTATATTTGGAGAAGAGGGTGCTTTTCTGCCCAACCTGGATCCTGCTGGCTGCATGCAAGCTGCTCCAAGAACACTTCCTGCCGTGGGGCTGGGAGTAGGGGATGGATAGCTGCTACTGTGCTCAGAGCTGAAATGGATGGAAATTAACTGCAATTTACCATCCAAGCCTTTCCCTGGAAGTTGCAAGCTTTCAATAGCCTGGAGTTCCAAAATAGTTACAGAGGACAAATTCTGCCCATGTAATTGCTGCCCAGGTGGGGAGACAGATTCCTAGTCCTCCCTGCTTTGCCATCTTCTCCATCTAGTTCTGTTTTGACCTTTGGAGTGAGCACCACCAGGTCTTCACCTTGGAAGCACCTCTGTTTTATTTCACGACAAGCTTCTTGAGCCAAACGTCCAACAGAACTCAAGAAACTGAGTCACGGGCAGGGGAGGAGTCTTACAAAAACATACTACAAAGTTTGGTCCCCTCAGACTGAAGTGGCAAAGGTTAATAGGGGACAAGATTAAAATCTATAATATTGTAACTGTAGAGCATTAACTCAGGATTATGTATCATATTTGGAAATTGATCCCTTGCGGTCTGTCCCTTTGGTTTTAAATGAGAAGTTTTGGATACAAATTAAGTCCTATTTCATAGAGCCCCACTAAGCTCAGGGAACTCTTACCCCTTGACGAAGAAAGAAGTGGGAGATATAAATGGATTCCCAAGGGGTCCAAGCAGATTCAGGAATCACAAATAACCATGAAGAGCAGGTGGGATATATTTACTACTCGAGGTTGCCTTCCGGGAGGAGAACCTGG
>CM052448.1:29575086-29592212 GCA_028533085.1 Varecia variegata | reverse complement strand
AGTGTGCAGTGACAGACAGAGGAGACTGGGAAGGGTGGAGGTTGGAGACGGGCGGGTGGATGATGAGAAATTACTTAATGGGTACAATGTACGTTACTCCAGTGATGGATGCACTAAAAGCCCTGACTTCACCACTGCGCAATAGTAACAAAATTATACTTGTACTGCCTAAATTTATACAAATAACAAAAAAAGAAAAAGAAGAAGAAAAGAAGGCCACGTGAAGATGGAGGCAGACTCGAGTGATGCAGCCACAAACCAAAGTGCACCTGCAGACACCAGACCCGGGAAGAGCCACGGAGAGGACGCTCCCCTGCGGCCGCCGGAGGGGGTGCTCTCGGTTTGGACCCAGCGACACTGATTCCAGACCCTGGCCTCCAGAACTGTGAGAGAACTAGAGTAGATTGGTTTTTGTCTCTTAAGCCACCAAGTGTATGATGATTTGTTACAACTGCCTCGAGAAGCTAACACAAGGTGTCCCTTGTTACAGCCACCCACCCAGGCAGCTGTCCCACTGGCGAGGTCCTTGACAGACGTCTGCCTGAGCAGCCCCTGCCTGGTCCTGTCACTCCCGTGAAGGCCCACTCTGCAGTCAGAGGTCTCACGGTCGGAGTGGTTTTCATGAGTCTGTGATTCCACACGTCCGTCTCCAGCCACTGCGCAGTGTCACCTGCCCTCTCTGTGTGCATTGGCACCTGCTGTTCTGGCTCACTAGCCAAATTGTCCTTGATGGGCAGGTGATTTTGATTGTACTCAGAAGTGGTTCTGATACTGTAACTTGGAATTAGTCTTCTTCCACTTCCGAGAGCCTTCAAGGGCCGGCTTCCTTCAGGTTTTCCGTCATCAGTCAACATGATAACCATGGTAATAAAAATAGCATTATTTTGCATCTACATCATGGTCTTTCCTTTTTGGAGCCCCCCTTTTTTAACTATCTTGCGAGAGGTAGCTAAGTGAGTATTTTTGTCAAACATGAAAACATGGAAAATGAGGCACAAAGAGGAAGAAGGACGGGGCGCAGGTCAGCGAGCCATGGTTATAACCCGGTGTCCCTTCAGCTTCATCACAGTCACTACCTCTGGGATGCAAAGTGGTGTGTGTGTAGTTGAGGGGCGTGAGAAAACCCAAGGGGGTATAGGAAGAAAATACTATGAATAGAACCTCCTCATCTCTATGTTTAATCTAAAATTAAGAAAACATTGAGCTTTGCTGATGTTTGACAAGTCAATAGTCTGTGTATATAATTTATGAATAAATGAATGTCACGTACATTTAAAAATCTTTTCCTGATGGAGGTGTATTCATTTAATGAAGTCATTGTTCTTTTCAGTCAAGACTGATGGTTTAAGCTTTAATTCAGGCTGATATTTATGCACGAACATGTGGACACAAATTGGTTGGTGATAATGAGATTACTGAATTAGTTTAGTTTAACTCATCGTCTATTAGGGGAGCCAGACATGTCAACAATGACTAATATACAAAGCTCACAGAAGCAGAGAGAGATAGAGGGAATAACTTTTGAAAAATTAAAATACTCCACAAGTTGGTGAGGTGGGAGGGAGTCAGCTGACTCTCCCTGCCCTGGACTCCGGGTTTGTGGCTGCCACTTAATGGGATGGAGGGGCAGCAGCAGGCCGTCTGAGGTCAGCTCTCCCTGACCCGGGCCCGGCATTCAGGGTGCAGCCACCATGGCACAGGACAGGGACACACCATCCCATACGTTACCAGTGGCTGTGTGCCTCTTCCTTGGCAAAGTAATTCATTGCAATTTATCGACCAATTCCCCTGTACATTTTTTTTGAGAGATACATGATACAGTTTTTTTTTTTTTTTTATCTACAAAATATCGCTCTCCAGAGTGCTCTGCAGGCTTGAGAGAGCCATAAAAGGTGTGGAGGGACCCACTTTGGCTCTGCGGGTGTCAGACTCTGCCTAAATACCTGTCCCTACTGCCCCATTTCCCATCACGTGACCAAAACATGGCACCCTCTCCCTCAATTTCAGACCAGTGCTACTTGGGGAGTAAGTACTTGAGTAGTTCCCTATTCAGGGGCTTTTAACTACTCTGTGTCTCATTTTCTTACCTATAAAATTGGGAATAAAAATGGTACCTACCTTATAGGGTTGTCATGAGGAAGAAGTGAATCATGTATTTAAATTTCTTAGAATAGTGTCTGCCACATAGTCAATGGTGAGAACTGTAAGCCAGTGCTATTGCTGCTGTCAGCATGGCTGATAAAGGTGTAGACTTGATGCCGACACGCTTCCTGAGTCTCCCATCTGGCTGGTGGGGAACTGTCTTCTAAAATAGGTGCCCGGACTGCTTTGAACCTGAGCTCCTCAGATACTGAGACCGTGAGTTCCTGTCCACCACGGTGTGCCACGCCCATCATTTAAGGATCCCTGGGACCCCTTAGAAAGCTTCTATGAGTCATCGGGCTCCCAGGACACACCGATTTCTTAGAGCAGGGAGTTCTCAAAGGTTGGTCCTGACTGACCTACTAGCACTTTCACTGGACTTTGCAGAAGTCAAATCACACCGAATTCCAGGATAATTTTAGTATTGTTTTTATCGAAGATTGAAATTCTTGTTTAAAAAATCACAGATATAGTAGCTATCTACAAAGGCAGATCAGTCATGTACAATTGTATTAATATTTGGTTATACAGCAGTAAGCAGAAAAGGAGAGTTGGTTCTTGAAAGCATTTGCTTTTATATAAAAAAAATGTATATGTACTGAAAAATAAGGAAAATGGGTGCCTTAAGACAGTTTATCTGGATTTAACCAAAGTATTTGACAAATTTACATTGACAAGTTTAGTATGTGTGTGGATAAGATGGAAAAATGTGAGCTGGATGCTACTACAATTAGGTAGAATTAGAACCGGATGAATAACTATGCCCAAGGAAAGGCTCCGAGGAACATGCTACAGGGCTTTGTCTCCAAGTTTATTTTGTTCAAAAATGTTACAGTGATTTGCGGTAGTCAGTGCATGACGGAATTGGGATCCAAAAAGGCCTTGACAGGCTGGAACAATTAGCCTGAATCCAACAAGATGAGATTTAACAGAAACAATTGTAGGGTCCTGCCCTTGCTTCCAAACAACCAACTACACAAAAACGGGAGGAGAAAAGTGTGACAAGAGAGGGGCTGCTTTTCAGCACAGGTGCGGATGATGGGCATGAGCTTTCACGCGGATCCACAGGATGAGGCCAGTGTCAACAGTGCAAATTTCACCTCCCCGCTGCCCTGTTAGTTGTAGCACAGGAGAAGCAGTTACCCTCCTCTGTCCTTGCTGTGTAGACCACAGATGAAGGACGGGGTTCAGTTCTGGTCTCCTGACCTGGAGTTCCCATGGAGGGCAGAACCCGGTCTCAGTAGGACACTGGATCATGTTCTCTCATGAGTCGTAGATGGGGTTGGGAATGCTTACTTTGTAGAGAAGATTAGGGGAGAGGACACGATAGTTGTCTTCAGACATTTTAGGTTGTCATTTGATATTGGAAGGGTTGTCACGTGGAAGAAGAATTAAACTGTTTCTGGGGAGGCCCTCAAGATGATAACAAGGGCCAGTGGGTAGAAGCCACTGCTATGAAGCCAGAATTTGATATAAAGAGTTCTGTTATTACTAAAATTTCCAGCAGTCAACAGACAGATTGGGCTGTAGTCAGAACAGGCAGTAGAACCAGAAGTTCAAAGCTGAGATTGCTGACCAGGATTTAAGGAAATGTTGATTTAAAGGTGGCCCGTGTTTTTTTAGATTCCAAATGTAGAGATGACAAAGATCATTAAAATATTAGCAGCATGATGTGTGTTTGTGCCTGGCGGAAAGCAGCCAAACGTCTGCACAAAAGTGGCCCCAGAACCACATAAAAGCAGGGACCAGATTTTTTTTTTCAAAGGTGAGTTTGAGATCAGCTTAAATGCCTGAGCAAGACTCCCTGGGAGGCTGAAAGGCCTTCATCGTGGAGCATGAAAGAGATGACCTTGAGTTAGAAGACTTGATGTCAGGATTTTACAACGATCCCTGTCTTTGTTAAAATAATATAGTTATCTCAAAATACACAATTTTCAGTGGAGTTACAGCATCACAGCTTGTCAGGATTAGTTGGCTAAAAAACTCTTCCCCACCTAACTGGATCAATTACCTAATCTAATAGAGTTGTTTAGAATTGTCCATCTGGCTAATAAAGAGTGCCTGCCAAAAGTGATTAGTTTTGTATTACCTTAATTGATTTTGAGTAATTTTCTCCTCAAAAAGTTCAATTGCACCTTGAGGGATCATAGAATCTTCATAGAGAAAAACAATTTTTTTTTCTGATTTGCTATTACCAGAAGGCATGTGCCCAATTCATCCATAAAAGTTATACAGGTTGAACTTAGCTGAAATTCTTGGGAGTAGAATCGTTTTGGATTTCAGAATTTTTTCTTTTTGGATTTTGAACTGTTTGCAATATACTTACCAGTTGAGCATCCCTCATTCAAAGATCCAACATGTGAGATGCTTCAGTGAGCATTTCCTTTGAACATCATGTTGGTCCCCAAAATGTTTCAGATTTTGGAGCATTTTAGATTTCAGATTTTTGGATTAGGGACACTCAACCTGCACAAAGTAGTTCAAGTATACATTCATGCCTACTATTCGAGCCAGTCTTTTTCAGCTGCCAATACACGAAATGATATGGCCTGATTGACTCTCGTGACGGGCCTGGAGGTAAGAGGAGTTCCTGGCTGGTTAATTCAGCTTTTCAAGATGCCAGGACGCCCACCCCACAGCTCTGCAGCTCTCCTGGCTTCCCTGCACGGATGTGAGGGGCTGCCACGGATCACACCTTCACAGGACAGTAACCAAAGCCAGATGTGTCCCCTTTAAGGGAAAGGAAAACTTTCCCAAGAGACTTGCATCCTTTGCCTCACATTGCACCATGTGTCATGCCATTTTGAAAGATTATGATGTGTTTTTGTAGATGTTGAAACTGGCCACTTCATGCAATCTGAGAGTATGGCCCTAAATAATTCACTTTTAAATTTTAATTTTAAGTTAACATACATATATTTGACTTTTTTTGGGTGTACAGTTCTATGAATTTTAACACAAGTAGTTTAATGTACATGTATGAGACAACACATTCAACGTACAGAACAGCTTGATCATGCTAAAAAATTGCCCCATGCTCTCTCTTTGTGTCTACGTTCATGAGAGATATTGGGCTCTAGATTTTTGTTTTTCCTTGTAATGTCTTTGGTTTTGGTATCAGGGTAATATTAGCTTCATCAAATAAACTGAGAAGTGTTCCTCCTTTTTTACATTCTAGAAGAGATTTTGTAGAATTGGCATTATTTACCAATAAAGAAAAAAAATTTAATGTTTGGTAGAATTTGCCAATGAAGCCATCTGGGCCTCAAGATTTCTTTTTTGGAAAGTTTTAAACTTTGAATACAATATCTTTAATAGAACTATTCACATTGTACCTTTCATTTTTGGTGAGTTTTGTGTTACCAGAGGAATTGGTCCATGTCCTTTGTCGTTATTGCTAGTGGTTTAGATATTATATCAACCTACATTGAAAACCCCATCAGACGATGTTATAATTTTCGTTTTCCACCATCAAACAGTTTTTGAAAGAACAAAACAGGATAAGAATAATCTATTGTCTTTACCCAGATGTTTGCCATTCCTAGTGTTCTAAGTTCCCTTCTGGTATCATTTTCTTTCTCTCTGAAGAACATCCTTTAAAACTGTTCCTAGAGCAGGTCTGCTGACATGAATTTCTGTGTTTCTCTTCATCTGAAAATGTCTTTATGTTGAATTCATTCCTGAAGGATATTGTCCCTGGATGTGGAATTCCAGGTTGACATTTGTTTCTCTTGTTGCTTTAAACATGTCATTCCACCTCCTTCTGGCTTCGATGTTTCATGATGAAAATCGACAGTCATTTCAATCATCGCTTCCCTGTTGTTCAAGCATCCTTTGTCTCTGTCTGATTTGTAGATGTTTTCTTTGTCTTTATTCTTTATCAGTTTGATTAAGATGTGTCTGGGCATGTATTTCTTTGATTTATCCTGTTTGGGGCTCACTGAGCTTCTTGAATCCATTGGTTTATTTCTATTAACAAATCTGGGAAGTTTTCAGTCATTATTTCTTTCAGTATTTTTTCTTCTCTGCAGCTTTTCACATCTCCTTTTGTGACTCTGATAGCATGAATGTTAATCGCAGGAGAGGAGAAAGACTAGAAATTTCTGTTGACCTGTCTTCCAGTTCACTAACTCTTCTGTCATCTCCATTTTTATAATCAAGTCTGTCAGTAGTGTTATTTTTTTTTTCAGTTCTAAAATTTTCATTGTTTTCTTATTTATATCATCTGTTTCTTTGTTGAGATTTTCTGTCTTTCCATTCCTCTCAGGAGGATTCGCACTTGGTGCAGTATTTCCATAACAGTTTCATTAACGCCTTTTTCGATGACTCCAACACTTGTGTCATTGGTACTTGCTGACTGTGATTTCTTATGCAGGTTGAAATTTTCCTGGTTGTTCACATGCGATTAGTTTTGTATTATACTCTGGACATCTTGAATATGATGTTATGAGACTCTGGGCCTTCTTTAAATCTTATGGAGAATGTTGATATTTTTGGTTAAGCAGGAAAATTGGCTTGGTTGGGTGTGGACCGAAAATTCTGACCAGCTTTCTTTGGGCTGTGGTTCCAATATCTGTTTGGTGTTCAAAGCCTCTGCGATGCTTTTTAGCTCTGTTCTGCTCGTGCACTGCCCACTGGCCCTCCTGGGAGCTGCGTAGTTCTCTGCCCTGTTTTCTACTTTTCAGTCTATGGCTTGCTGTTTAGGGTCCAGCTGATGCCTGAGCAGCTTGCAGGTGAGCCCACTATTTGCTAAATAAAAAATTATGGGGGTCGCTTTGCCAAGTCCTTCACTGTCCAACATCTCCCTGACACTTTCCAGTTCCTTGGGGCTCCCCTTGTCATTCCTACAGCAGCAAGCTCAGGCTTTATTTGTCCTGCTCTGCTGCACTCTCCGTGGCTGCACCAGCGTCCCGATGCGAGCAGCGAGCACGGAAAGAGAAAAGCGCGTGAGGGGTTTGTCCCTTCTGAGACAGTGCCTGCTTTGACCAGAGGGTAGGCTTCGCCTCCTTCAGAGCTCTTCGGCACCTGCAGGTTTCCATGGGTCGAGACATGCAGGGATGGAGAAATGAAAAAACGTCAGGCATTTTCCCCACTCGCTCTGAATGTTGGTTGATCCCTTTCCCATCCTTCCAGCCAGAGCCAGAGGCTTCCTGAAGCTGTCGCCGTCCCTGCCAGTGGCCACCGCCGGCCGTCGTGCCGCACTGCAGCCGGCGCGGGGCACGCGAGGACACACGCAGTCAACTGTTTGCAGGTTCGGTGGTGCGTCAGATTCGGGGCTTCTTCCCCAGGCCGCCGGCTGCTGCTGCTCAGAATTCCCCGACGGCTGCTCCGCGCACTCCGCGCAGGTGGCACAGCTGCATTCGGTGGAAGAAACGGATGCAGCGTTGTTCCATCTACCCGTATCCGGAAACTCGGAAAATTTTTCACAGTTTTCTTCAGCCTAAGTGGCTAATTGAATGTTCTGCCACATCTGAGTTATGGAGAACTGGGGGGGGGGCGGTCCCTGAAATACTGAGCGAATGCCCCAAGGACTCACCAGCTGTCTGCGGATATCAGCTGTCATGAGTCCCTGTCACTAACCTGTGCACATCTGAGTTCGTAATTGACAATCATCCTCCACCTCGATAGCTAAGCTCTGAAATCCATCACAGTTCAATTTCTTTTTGGAAATGGTGTGCTAATAACAGGATTTCACAGCAAACTAATTTCCAAATAGTTTCCTTTAAATTGAGTTTAAAGTACTGACTTATTGGCTTTTTCTTTCAGGAAGCTTTTGCCAAGGCAAGAATCAGGGCAGGGGCTCCCTAAGTACTGGGGACGTCAGGGTTCAATTTGTCAATATTTCCCTGCCAGGTGTTATTGAAGAAATATTCATGCCTGCTATGGTGACTGATGCATTCCTTTTATATACTGTCCCTCCAGTAGCATTGCTAAAGCAGAGTCGGAGGAAGTAATTCCTCTGTCCTACTTTAAGAGGTCTAGATCTTGGAAAGAAATAATCAACAGAGACTAACTCTGAAGACCACAGATCGGATGACATTCCCAAGAGTGGTTTGTTCATTTTCCTTGATAAATATTTTTTAAAGACACCATTTAAGAAAAATAAATTCTGTATGTCTCATGTGAATCCTAGGATTTTTCAACTGTTTACTCCACTTCTAAAGTTTTAGTTTAAAAATATAAATGAAATTGGATATTCACAATCCAGGAAGCGTAACATTTGGGTTTAAATCCAAATTTAAAACCTTGAATCTTCAGTGAAATGGAAACCTGTCAAAATGATTACACATTCCCCTGTTGACAGCTAGGTTTTAAAAAGCCAGACAGAGTTGTTTATTTTTGACTTTTGTTTTTTAAATGCAGAATGCCATGGCCTCTTTTCCACATCACTGTCCGTTTGTACTGCATTGCATCTAGGTGCGCCCAAGGCCCGTGGTCTGTGTGGGACAAAGGCATGTTTTTCATAGGGGATTTTGTGAAGTCATTTTTCTCAGCTATTTCAGATCCAAAGTTACCATCTTCCAAAGTCCTGCACCCTTGGCCCTCTGCCCAATGTGTGGACATAGGGTTAGAGGGACACCCATGAATGTCTTCTAAAGATTCCAGGTTGTTTCAGCCTTCATCAGCCCCCAGTAGCTACTACAAAATATTTACTTCTGGCTGGGCATGGTGGCTCACACTTGTAATCCTAGCAGTTTGGGAGGCTGAGGTGGGAGGATTGCTTGAGGTCAGGAGTTCGAGACCAGCCTGGGTAACACAGTGAGACCACCATCTTTACAAAAAAATGGAAAAATTAGCTGGGTATGGTGGTGCACACCTGTAGTCCCAGCTACTTGGGAGGCTGAGGCAGGAGGATTGCTTGAGCCCAGGAGTTTGAGGCTACCGTGAGCTATGATGACACCACTGCACTCTAGCCCAGGCAGCACAGCAAGACCTTGTCTCAAAAAATAAAAATAAAAAACATAAAAAATTTACTCTTACTTTGTACTCAAGCAAGTTAATAATTTGTGGAGGTGAAACAATGGAATTAATTACCATCTAGAGTCTCATCTGGATAAGACTTGTAGCATATATAGGTATTTAATGTGGTGTGATTATTTTTTAATATGTGGTATAGTGGTGAGGCCCCAGAGGAACAATTTTATATGCAATTCTAATTGTGCACAAAATGATCTGGATGGTGGTTGTATAATGTTCTATATAATAAGGGTTGGTGCCAAGTGACATCTTACTTCTGTGCCACTTGGAAAGCCGTGGCACGTGTTCTGCAGAGGAAGTCATCAAGTTTTGGCTGCACTCTTGGCTTGGCAGACAGTTTGCTCTCAAAAACTATTTCATGTGGACACTTGAAAGCATTAAAAAGAGAAATAACTTACTGTTTTATTGCAAAGATATTACATGCTGCTATAGAAACAATAAGACCATCCAAAAATAGGGGACCAATTGAGAAAACCATGGCTTTCTGTAAGGTGTTATATGACCAATTTTGTTGTGAAGAGTTTAGTAACATGGGAAATCTTTACAACAGAATGTCAAGTAAAAAGGACAGGAAAATATGATCTTATCGATTTTGTTTATTTGCTTAGAAAAAAATGGGAAAAACATATACAGATGTTATCTTCAGGTGGTGGGTTGATTTTTAATTTCTTATTCATATTTTCTTCTTTTCCATTTTTCACTGTTATAAATAATATTATAAACAACATGATGCAGAGATTGTTGTCCAAATTTCTGATCACTTCCTTCGGTCAGATTCCAGAAAGGGAATTACTGAATCAAAGGAAAAGAACAGTAAAAAGGAACTCTTTTAGCTAAACAGATTGCCAAGTTAGTATCCAGAAAGTCTGTGCCCAGGTCTGCTCTCATCAGTGTGAGTGAAGAGGCTCAGCAAAGTGTGCACACTCAGTTTCCTCACTTAGAAATAAAACCTTTGCTTACTGGGGATATGGAAAATGCTAGCTCATTATTGCCTTAATTTGCATCTATTTTCATATTATTGAAGTTGAACATTTTCCACATGTTTAACATTTTTATGTTTCCTTTGTGAATTATCTGTTGACATCTTTTAGTGTTTCTATTTTAATGAATTCCTTTGTATTTGAAGAATGTTATCCTTTTGCCATATTCATTGCATAGAGCTTCTCTAGATTATTGCTAAATAGTTCATTTACTCTCTCACGTTTTTAACATGCAGAGTGTGTTATCAAGTCTATGAATCTTTGCTTTTTGTTATTCATTTATTGATTTTGAGCTTAGAAAAGTTTTTCCTCATTTTACCTATATATTTCTCAAATTTGTATCCTCTAATTTCTGTTTTAGAGTAAAAATGTGAAGTGAGGAACAAAACTGATTTTTCCTTTCAAAGTCTTAATGTAACTTCCTAGCACCATTTGTCAACTAAGCTGCCTTTTCTCCCATTCAATTATTTCTGTTTATTATATAGATTTACTAGGGCTTATTTCTGAACTGTCCTGTTTTATCTCCTATCAATTCTTTCATCAGTGCTCTTTTTATTATTGTAGTTTTATAATATTGTAGTAATGCGAGACAGAGCATTACTCTTCTTAATTATTTTTGAAGCTTTTCTTGCCTGCTCATTCTTCCAGATGACTTTAAGAATCATTGAGAAATCTTCAAAAAAAATATTCCATAGGGATTTTTACTGGAATTGCATTAAACACATCAATTAATTTGGGAAGAATAAACATCTTTACAATAACCCTTCCACCAAGAGGCATGGTATTCTTCTCTGTTTTTTTCAAAGACTTTTAAAATATCTCACTAAAGTTATATAGGTTTCTTCATATGGGTCCCAAATTTCATTTTTAAGTTTATTCCGGGTTATTTTGTTCCTTCTTAGCAATGATAAATTAGAGACTTTTCTTTGCTTGGGGGTCATTTTTTCTATCATTTATTTCATCACTGCTGGCTAATTATTACTGGCTTTGTGGTTAAAACCGTGGACCCTGGAGTCGGACCTCGGACCCTGGGCCCCACCTGCACCCGGGCCTGGCAGGCACAAATCAGGCAGAACCTCTCCTGGTTTCTGCTTCCTGATTTAGGGCGAGAACTAATAAGACCTACCTCGCTGGTGTGTTGTGAGGATTAAAAGAGTTAATTAATGTCATTCTAAACACAATGCCTGGAGATAGAAAATGCTCAATAAATGCTGGCTGTCGTGAACCGCAGGTCTCCTCCATCTGTTCTTTTTCCTGTTTTGGAATTCCTGCCTTCACAGGTGAGAGCTCCCAGATCTTGGCCTCTTGGTCTCTCCGCCTTTACCTCCCAAATATCTAGCTCTGGGATTTTGTTTTGCATGGTTGCTCCAGGCCACCTACCAGCCACTATTTCAGCATGACTACAAATTTGCATGTTGAGAACCCCATGCTTTTTAGCTCCTGAAAGTCTTCGGTGTACTCTAATTCCACCCTTTGACAGTGTGTGTTCCTTTTCTTTCTTCTCCCCCCACCCCAGTTCTTATCAGGGTCTTCTTTTTCCTTCCCTTGTAGTTCGGTGGGAGCCAAGTGCCTCAAAGGCTCAGTTTGGTCACCCCGTCTCTTGTCACTGCCTGCCCTGAAGGGAGTTGCCATTTCTTTGCCTGCTTGTGGTTTTCTGTCCTTCTCTCCCGATTCGGGGCAAAGGCAAACGCACAGGTTGAGGGAAGCTCTGTGGTTTCCATGTTATGGCTAACCAGGAACCTCCTCCGCTGAGGTCAAGGAGGAAGTCCCTCTGTGGTGTCCCAGGGGCAGGGAGACACCAGCCACAGAGCAGATTTTCCCCAGGTGGTCAGGAGTCAGTAAGCTCAAGACCCTCACCCCCATCCCCCACGGAGCCTGCTGGAGTGAATAGTGTGGCCCCTTTCTTGGGGGACCCCCGGGGTGAGGCAGGCTCCCTTTCTGCCAGCCCTGGAGGAGGTGCAGAGTCTCTCCACCTTCTTCCTGCGCTCTCTCTGGAGACCCACCTGCCTGGCAGGTGCCCACTCCAGAGGGGACTTGCCTGGAGGCTGGGAGGGACAGCGAGTTGGGAGCTTGCTGTTGCATGCTCACAATCCCTTAACTTTGCATTTCTGTTAAATTTTCTGAATGGTTATTACTGCCACATAAGAAAACTATTGATTTTTAAAATGTTTGTCTGGTACCCAGGCACTGTGACTAAATTCCCAGAATTACAATTGAGTCATTTCTTTTTTCTAGATACATAATCATACTATCCTCTGAACAGTGATAATCTTGTCTTCTGCATTCCTCTAGTGATCTCTCTTACTTGTATTTCAAGTCATAACATTGGCCAGAACATCGAGAACAACATTGAATAAAAATGATAGCAAGCCTCCTTGGGACATTGCTTATTTTCATGGAAATTCCTCCCTCATGTGACGATATATGCTGTTGCCTTGAGGTAGATCACTCTTACTTTGCCGAGGATTATGCTTTTCCTAGTCTTAAAAAGTCCTGCAGGAATCTTATATTTTGCCCAGCTTCTTTGCAACATCCATAGAAATCACCATGCTTTTTATTGTATCTATTGATTTGTTATATTAATTGATTTTTCTAATATTAAATTGTACTCATGTTCTGAAATGATGTGCACTTGGCCACGTAGAGTATGTTTTTAGTATGTTTTAAATTCGATTCTCCAGTTCCGGCTTTGGGATTTTTGCATGTGAGATGTGTCCGTTATTTTTCTTCTGCGTATTGTGGTATCACAGTTAGTATATATTGACTTTCCTTCTTTTTCTTCATTCTGGAACAGCCTATATAATATGGGAAGTGTCTATTTCTCAACAGCATGAAAAATTCAGATGTCATTTTTTCCTAATTTGAGAAGCTTTTCAAGTATTTTTTACAAATTGACCTTCAGTTTTTTAAATCTTCTTTCACTTGTTTTTCTATCTTGCCTGTCTGCCTGCCTGCTTCTTTAGAGACAGAGTCTCACTCTGTCCCCCAGTTTGGAGTGCAGTGACGTCATCATAGCTCACTGCAGCTTCAAACCCCTGGGCTTAAGTGCTCCTCCTGCCTCAGCCTCTGGAGTAGCTGGGACTACAGTGTGTACCGTCACGCCCAGCTAATTAAAAAAAAAAGGCTTTTTTTTTGTAGAGACAGAGTCTGGCTATGTTGCCCAGCCTGCTCTTGAACTCCTGGCCTCAAGTGATCCTCCCACCTCAGCCTCCCAATGTGCTTTTATTACAGGCATGAGCCACTATGCCTGGCCTGTTTTTCTACATTTTCTTAAGTCAATACTTGTAAGTCTTTTTTCAATAAGATCACTAATTTCCCCCAAATTTAAAAGATGTTAGCTTTCAGCTATACAAAGTACAGTATTTCATTATTTTTATCTCTTCTATATTTGTTGCTACATAGCTTTTGTCAGTTGTGATTTTATTCAAATCTTTTGGGATTAGATTTGCCAATCACTTATATATTTTATAATTTTTCAAAGAACTCTCTCTTTATGATACAATGGTTACCATATCTATTTCCCAATTAACTAATTCTTCCCTTAACCTAATTATATCATCATCCCATTACCTTTATGTCTAACTTTTCCAAACTTTTCTTTGAATGTTTTTTCCTTTTTTTCTAATCTTTTAAAATAATGAAATTATTTGTAATGCTTTGAATTACCTCTGAGAACAACTTTGATTAATACCTAGATATTTTGAGTTGTAGAATGTTTTCATTATCATTTTCTTTATAATGTATTGTCTTGCATTTATATTCTTTATTGATCAGGAGAGTGTTTTCAATTTCAGAATGATTTAGGGATCTCTGCTTAAATGTTTACTATTAAGCCCCATTTTCTTTGGGCCTAAGTAGGAGTACGTGGCCTGCTTATTTCAGCTTTGGAAAATGAGTTGCTGTTTTCCTTGTGATCTGGCATATGATCCTATATTTACAAATGTTTCATGAGTGTCTTAAGAGCTGTAATCTTCATTTGCCACAGCATTCAGTATATGGCTAATAATTTAGTCATTATAGCTGTATTGCTTAAATTATCATCTTGGAAGATAACATGGCTTAATGGAAAAAGCAAATCTTTTAGTGTCAGGGTCAAACAGGGTGCAAATCTGGGTTTTATTACAATTAGCGGCATTATCTTATACAAGTCACCTAATATCTGACCCTCCCTCATGCCTTAGTGACATTGGGACGTCAATTGTTGTTATGAGAAGTAAAGTACCTTAACAAGGTGCCTGGCTTGTAGTTCATCACAGTAAATGATAACTATTATTAATTTTTGTCCACTTGATCTGATATTGACCTATAGCACATCAAAATCTTATCTCTCTTTGCTCAGAAAAATGTCTTGTTGTACCTTTGTGTATTCTTGGATACTTGTGCTTTTCTTTCTTGTGAAATTCAAGTCTCCAGTTTCTGTCTTTCATATCTGTTATCTTTCTCTGTCCTCATTTTATTTCTTCCTTATTTTCCCTCTGTTTTTATTCAGAGTAAGTCAGGGCTCTGGGTTATTGATATGATTCTCTCTGCTGCTGCTGCTGTTGCTACTATTTATTATGCCACTGCAAATGCTTCTTTCTCTCACATAATATGACATTATATTTTCCAAAGAGCACTTATGTGTACCTCCATAACATTAATATACCAATACACTATCTTTAAGTAACATGACAGAGGAGTTCTAAGTAGAAATGTGTAAGTATTAATACAAAGTTTATAGCAGGCAGGCCTTCAGCTTTTCCAGCACACCGTGGGCTCCTTCCCTGTTCTTCCCGACGCCTGCGTCCTGCCCCACACTGCTCCTTATATTACACGCAGGCTGCCCTCTGCTCACACATTTTGGCCCTTGTAACACAAACCCCCAAAATAGAACTTAATCAGTATTTCCCAGTTTCTTTTGTATTATCTTCTTTGTTCCATTGATTGCTTATGCGTGTGCTGTTTAATTCCCACCCATTTATGAAGTTTGCGTTTTTCCTTCTGTTATTGATGTCTGGCTTCATTCGACTGTGATCAGGGAAGGTAATTTTTACAACTTCAGTCTTTTTACATTGATTTCCACTTGTTTTCTGGTCTGATATGTGGCCTCACCTGGAGAACGTTCCGTGTGGGCTTGATAGAAATGCACGTTGTGCTCTGAGGAGGGATCTCTTTATAGGTCTGCTGTGTTTGGCTGGTTCGCAGTGGTTTGCAGGTCTCCCCTTTCCTTACTGATATTCTGTCCAGATAATCTATCCACGATTGCAAGTGGATTTTTAAAGTTTCTAACTTTTATTGTAGAACTATTTCTCCTTTCAGTTTGTCAGTGCTTGTCTTGTGTGTTTGGGGTTCTGTTGCTTGGCGCATGTTTGCCTGCAATTGTTATATCTTTTTGAAGAATTGATTGTTTTGTCAATAAATAATGGCCTTCTTTATCTTTTATAAAAATAAAGTAAAAAGAATGAATAAGAACAGATATGAATGAAGCTTTCAGTATTTATTCACACCTTGGAGACCACGGTCCTAGACAGTATGAAATTTCCCTGCTCTTTCCTCCTGAAGGACTTCCCTTTTCATAACAGATATACCCTGAGATTCCTTGGTTGTCTGAACTCTAACTGCCAAGAGGACAGTGCCCATGTCCTCACTGCAACATCCCCAGGGCCTAGCACGGTGGCTGCCACCTAATGGGTTTGGATAAATACTGGGCGACTTAGAATCTGCAGTCCCTGCCAGTTCCATCCCAGGCAGACGTGGACTGGTGCATTGCAGTGTCCTTGCCTTTCTCCTCCCTGGAGCCAGGGCCTTAGTCCTTCCACTCCGGCCTCAGCCTCTCTTCACCTCATCCCCACGTGGTCATACAAGCTCTTGGTCCTGGAGGGCTGTTTCCATCTGTCATACCTAACACAAGGCAGTTGTTTCTTAAACTTTCTTCTTGCTCTGACAGTGAATAATTTTCAGGACTTTATTTTTCTTTTCAGGATAATATTTCTTTGCTCTTTTAGATGAAGCCCTTTTCCCCTAGTTTTCAATTCTTGACATGGAGCCCCGGGCCCAGTGTTGGCCAACAGTCGGCATGGGTGGGTGTCTCTGACCACATTTTCTTATGATTCGGTTTCAGAAGATTCCAGCGGTTGCGTTGAAGTGAGCAGTACCTGGTGCTGTTTCTGGCAGCTAATAAATATTCAGTAAAAGAGTGCGGGACAGAGTTTGTGTTTTTCCTGCTTTCACTCTCCAATTTTTGAAATCTGTTGAGAAGAATTTATGGTTGTAGTCATGATTTATAAGCAGTATTTAAAAAGATGTCAACTCCCGACACATATTGCACCCTGGGTCCCTACTGTCTCCGCCCTGCCCTGCGCACTCCCCGGAGGGAGACGGGAGCCTGTGGCGCTCACTCATTGCTCCCCTGCGTTGCGGGAACTTCTGTCCCTGCACTGTGCGGGGGTGGCGCCCACCGCTGGAGCCCAAAGGGAGGCGCATCGGGAAGGGAGACGACAGGGATGACGGCAGAAGGGGGCAAGATGCTAGACTTCCCAGCAACCCGGGCACACGCGGTCAGGAGCTGGGACCTGGTGCCTGCGTTTCTCAGGCCCTGGGTGTCTGAGCTCGGCGTGGACCTGTGCTCTTCGCGCCTCTTGCCACCGCCTCCCGGCGGGCTTTCGGGAGTGCAGCTCGCACGGACCAGCGGTTTTACTTCTCATCGGCTTCACTGCGGTTCGTGCACGTTTCCCCTAGATTTGTTCACGTGGAGGATGGCTAGTCTCAGCTTTTACAACTGCTGTGAATTTTTGTCTTTTAATGGGAAGTTGAAGACACATTAGAAATTGATGTCTTTGTTCTTCTTAATCCTGAGGTCAGGATTATTCAGCGGTCACCACATCCGTATTCTCAAATCGTGCTCACTGCTTAACGTATTTCAGATCAGCAGTTTTTAAGCCGAAACTGTTCTCTGAAGGTTAGAAGATGCTTTGCAACTTTTGGAGTAGAAGGTGGGGTTTGGCGCTATGGAGACGCCTTGCCTGTGTTGCCTTGACGATGTTCTTC
>CM052448.1:29499758-29574586 GCA_028533085.1 Varecia variegata | reverse complement strand
GTACACTTCCAGACATTTTTATAAACATATTTATTCAAGCAAATAGGAATATATTCTCCTTGACCCCTTTTTATTTTTTATTTATTTATTTACATTTTTATTTAAAAATATTAAGGGAGTACAAATGTTTTAGGTTACATGGATCATTTTTGTAATGCTTCAGTCCTGGCTATGGGTGTGCCCATCACCCAAATAGTGTTCAAAACGTACCCATGAGTTGGTTTCCCCCCCTCTCCCCGCTTACCCCTGGTTGATTTCCTCTCAGTTTTACTTTCCTCTGTGCACATGTGTGCTCATTGGTTAGTTCCAATTTAATCCCTATTAAATTACGAGATTAAATATGGTACTAAGTACATTTATAATGCTGTGCAACCATCACCTCCAGAATTGTTTTCTTTTTGTAAAACTGAAGCTCAGTACCTGTGGTGTTTGTTTTTCCATTCTTGAGATACTTCACTTAGAAGAATGGTCTCCAGTTCCATCGAGATTGTTGCAAAAGGCATTAATTCATAATTGTAGCATACTATCATACGGTTCTGTATCTTGGACTTGAGAATCTATCTTGAAGAGCTTAGAGACTTTCCCATGGATCCTGGAGACTCTGCGATCCACGTTTAGCTGTTAAGCACTCCCCAACGCCTGCCACCACTGCCTCAAAACCAGTATTTCCCCAATGTGTCCCCCTCCTGACGTCTCCATTCTTCCTAATTAGCTCCATGGTTCTTCCAGTATCCCAAAGTCAAACACTCAGAGTCACTCTTGCCTCCTCCCCTTCCTGCCCTCCCTGTCCCTTGCTGAGCTGTGTCAGTTCCACCTGAAATGCCCTTCCGGTGGATCCAGGCTCTGCCCTGGCTGCCTTTCCTGTCCTCTTACCTAAGACCCTTCCCGGGCCAGCTCTGCTCCTGCCAGTCCAGCCGGTGCACTGTCCCCAGACTGATCTCTGGTGAGCCAAGTGCTGATGCTCTCACGCCACACAGGCTTGGGCTCTGCACTGACTCTGCATCGAGGACAAGCCCCTCAGCCCGCCCCGTCCATCCGAGCCCGTCTCGTCCTGCTCTTCCTACAGCTTCCGATCCTCAGCCCGGCGTGCAGGGAGGTTGGTCGCGCTGTGTCCGACCTTGGCACGGAGTTTTAGGTCAGTTACCGCACTCACTTGCTCCCGTCCTGGGGAATGGACTGCGAGCTCCCGGAGCCTAAGCCTGTGCCTCGTGCATCCTCTTATTGCCCCACAGAACATCGTCCGCTCACCTGCTCCTTTGCTAGGCGCTTTTGGGGTTTAGTGGACTGATTTGAATGGAGTCTCAGACAGATATTTTTTCTTCCTCTTAAACTGTCTTCTTGGTACCCTTCAAAGCCCACCTATTTCTGCTGTATAGTGCTTTCCTTTTATTGTGCAGTGATTTTTATTATTATTTTACCTCTTCGTGAAAATTTTGGCTGGTTGATCTTAATGAATGTGGCACAGCCCTGGCCCTCCTGCAGCTTCCTGCCCTAGTTCAAGTTCATTACTTTGACTCACAGAGCAGTGGGAAGCACCAAGATGCAGTCCTTAGCAGGTTAGCTTCCTGTACTTCTTGCTAAGTGGATCATGATATTTGGAAGCTGGAGAAGAGAAAATGAGGTGTGATAGGAGTGAATTCCATTCTTGTTTTCTGTAGTTACTTGCTCATTCAAGATTCATGAAACAATTTAACCAAATTTGCACTTAGAAGCCTTCTGCACTCTGTGCGAGGTGGCAGATCTGGAAGACATCCTCTTTTGTCTTTATGGGCTTGTGAATCTGTAATAGCATTTGAAGTGACCCCGCCGGGCCTGGGCAGGCCTCATGCATCAGGCCAATTATTTTTTGGTGGAAGAGGTTTCAGAAGCGTGGAGAGTTCTGCATGCAAGACCTGGGTCTCTTGGAATTGACCACCCATGGAGAATTACTGAGACCCTGATTGCAGGCAAAGCGGCGATTTGGGGTGAGCTTCTGGCTTTTAGTCTATTGTCATTTGCATTAAAGCTCCTGAAGGCCGTCTCTTCCAATTTCCCACTAGATTTCTTCCTAAATGCCCAGGTAAGAAAACACACTATAACCCTCATTTGAACCTGCGCCAGGACAAAGTGCTGGGGTCTGTGAGGTGGAGGGGAGGGGGTGCAGTGTGGGGTTAATATCAGGTTCTGAGCTGAGCCCCGCTCTGCTACATACTAGCTTAGAGGCCTTGATCCAGTTACTTGCAACCTCTTCTTGCCTAAGTTTTCTTACCAGTACAGTGTGGAAGGGGAAAACCTATTCATGGTTTTGAGGTGAATTAAACAAGGTAATTCATGTAAAGCCCTGAGCTCGGTGCCTGGCACATGGCACATGTTAAATAAGTATTTCCTATTACTTGTTATTACTGTCTTAGATGATTAAGAAAGGTCTCCAGCAGCATCTCTGAGACCCAGCAGCTGGACCACAGAGAGCAGTTTGCATGTCGGTTGGCCGCTGAGTGCCAGCAGCTGTAGCACCCACTCCGCTCCCGAGGGGTGCAGGGGGCAGGGCAGAGTGTTTCAGACAGATCGCATCAGTGACCGGCCTGAAAGGCCACCAAAGCACAGGTAGACTGGTGGGGCTAGAATCCCAGCCCTGCTCCCTGTGTAGGCTTCCGCAAGCTACCTAGCCTCTCTGTGCCTCGGTTTCCTTTTTGTTTTGTTTTTATTGTTTTTTGTTTGTTTGTTTTTGGGACAAGGGTCTTACTATGTTGCCCAGGTTGTTCTTGAACTCCTGAGCTCAAGCAATCCTCCCACCTCAGCTTCTCAAGCAGCTGGGATTAGAGGCATGGGCCACCAGCCCAGTCTACACGCCTCAGTGTTCTCATCAGTAAAATGGGCTGCCAGGAGACTTAAATGAATTCGTATACGGAAATTTCTTTAAATAATGTCTACCACATTGGGTATGCTCAATAAATATTAAAATTACTATCGACAACAGATTTATCAGAGCTCGCCCCAGCCTGGCGATGGTTTTTAGGTTGAGAGACTTAGCGTAAAACCTACCTCTGAGATTCTGTTTGTCTCAGTTCCCCAGGGTGGGTGGGGCGAGGGGCGAGGGGTGGGTGTCAGGGCTGGACTTCTGGGATAACGCTGGTAACTTTTGAGGTGTTCCCAGCCCTGTTTGTCTGTTAAATTAGGATCTGCTGAGAGGCCCTTTGCCCAGTCTCAGTGTGAGTAGAACCTTCATGTCACCTGTAGGGCTGGCGTAGAGCTGTGTGTTCGAAGGAGGGGCCTCCATCAGGATCCCAAGGTCTGCAGAAATGCACTGTGTCCTCACGTCCTCGGGAACCAGAGCCGAGAAGTAGCGTGAAAGAGGCAGAGACAGAAGCGGGTGGCTGCCAGCTGCGGGCCGGGAGCAGTCTCCCTTTGCTCAACGAGAGCTGACAAAAGGGAGTATGAGCAAAGAGAAAACTATTATAATATTTTCCCAGTGCTCTCACTCGCAACACTCAGTACTTCTGGTGACCAAAGTGTGGGTTTCTGTCCCTCACCGAGCAATTCCCCGCTTCTCTGCAAACACTGACCGGGCTGTCCTTCAACCAGATGTCATTCTGTTGCTCTCTGCCTGGAGTTAGCGTCGGATCCCACAGGTGAAGGGCTCAGTCCCAGACTGCCCCACTTAGGACTGCAGTTGGAAGTCCAGCTGTCACCTGAGCTTCCGACCATAAATCAGAGGTTCCCTCCTCGGGTTCAGCCATTTGCCAGAACAACCACGGAACTCAGGACAGCGCTCTCGTGTCTAATACCCATTTACTACAAAGGATACCACTCAGGAACAGCCAGATGGAAGAAATGCACATGGCAAGCTATGGGGAAGGCGCGTGGAGCTTCCATGCCCTCCCTGGGCACACCTCCATGCACCCCCCATCCCGGAAGCTCTCTGACCCCATACTTTGGATTTCTATGGCGACTTCATTGTGTAGGCTTGATCGATTACTAACCCAGTCTCCAGCTCCTTTTCCCTCCCTGGAGGATGGGACATGGACCTATTTCCAAGCTTCTAATCATGGTTTGGTCTTTCTGGTGACCAATCTAGGCCCAGGAGCCCACCAAGAGATACCTCACTAGAGCAAAAGACCGTCCTATCAACCAGGAAGTTCCAAGGGATTTAGCAGTTCTGTGTGAAGGGCTGAGGTCAAAGACCAGATATTTGAACAAAAGGTGCTCTTTGTCTTGCATTCCTGTCACTTAGGCACTTTCCAAGGGCTTTATGAGCTGTGTGTCAGGAAATGGTGACAAAGACCAAATATGTATTTCTTACTATACATAACAGTAGCACAGGGAGGAAATAATATTTGACCAGTAAAAGAATCTGGGGTTCCAAATGTCCTCTCCTAAATGGCTAGAAGCAAGTCCTCCGTGATCTAGAGCTCTTCCGCTAGGCCATGCGTATCCTCGCGCCACTGTTGGCACTGCCCCCAGCATCCTGAGTGTCCCCACCCCGGCTCTGCCTCTCTGGCCAAGGGTTTTAGGTGGTGAATAAGCTGCTCCCTCCACCAGGGCCAGGATGTATTTCAGAGGCTTCATTTCTGCTTGTCAGCTTTTGGTCTGTGGTTCTCAGCCAAGTGCACCATCTGTGAGCACTGTCTGGTGCTATGATGATTTGGACCAGAGCTCAGTGTGGACCATTGAAACGAACCAATTCCATACTACTGTGATCCCCTCACCCTGGGGCGAGGTTTTGGAGAGGTGGGTGGTCTCTCTCCTGCTCCTACCTGGAAGGCGGGCTGTTCAAAGACAGCCTCCTTCTCCTGGTGCTGACATGCATGGGTTTTGCCACATCCTGTAGTGTAGACCATCTCCCAGGAGGCTCCCAAGAGGGAGAGAATGGTGCCCACTATACCATGGTCAGGAGCTTAAGTGACCCAGCCTGGTGGACATATTTTAGTTAAGGTCTTACGATGTCTTAGCCAAAAACGATCCAGTCCTTTAGCTTCTAAGCCTCTATGAACTGTTAGACCTGATGGTGGCGACAGATAGGATGATGCCCACTGCTAGCAGACCAAGATTCCAGAGGGAGGGCCAAGGGGAGAAGAACTGTTGTACTTGGGACATCTGCTAGTCCAGTGTTTCTTAACCTTCTTCTTCCTTTTGTTTTTAAGGAGTCTTTTAAGACATATGTTTCCCTTATTGCCCTACCCACATGAAATTTTAATAGCACAGATACACTGTATATCTGTTTATGTACTGTAGCCCTGGCAGAGCCACAAACCATTGTGATAAATAAGATTTTTTGTTCCCTAGGAATCCATTTTCATCACTTTGGAGGTGATACTGTTTCTACTGAGAATGCATGTTCTAGTCTGAGACTCTTTTAGCCACCCAGCCCCAGCTATGACTAGGGCAGGCGAGCCGGGGTGAGCAGAGGTTATGGCACATATGTAATAAGTTTGTCTGTCTAAGACCTGGGACCACGGAGAGTTGGCTTTCCGAGGTGTCAAATGCTAGGAAGACTCCTCTTCCTCCAGATTTCAATTTTTTACTTTTATAAATACTGGCTGACTATCTATGGACAAATGTCTTGTTCTGCATTGAAGATCATTTTCTTGTTTTGATTTTGTCTTAAAAAGTGAAGTTACTAGATCAAAGGAACCAGCATTTGACGGCATCCTGATGGGGACCTCCAGTTGGTTTCCAGGACAACTACACCAGGAAGGCAGATCTCTCTGTATCTTTGCCACGTTGAGTGGTTTTTTTTTTTTTTTAAAGAAATACTTGCTAATTTGAAAGGCAAGATGGCAACTCATTTTTGCTTCATTTAGCTTTCTCATGATTACCAGTGAGAGCAAAATTCTAGATTTCTTTAATTTGTTGAATGGTGAGATAAATCAATTTTGTCTCCATAGTCTACTGGCTGCCCTACCCCGTTTGGTGGTTAAATCCTCCCCCTCCCACAGACTTGCCACACCTCCCTAATGCTTTAGAAAGTTTTATCTCCACTGAGATCTATTCCTGGGCTATCTGTTCTGAATTATTGACATCTTGGTGACAACACCTGTTTGGCTTTTTGAAATAGGTTTTGAGCAAATGCTCTTTGAAGGTGAATGCGGTCTGAGAGTAGATTGATTTGTGTGCCTGCATTTTGGCAAACTCTCGTGTGCAGACACGTGGGCTGTCTTCACTGGCTGCAGCCAAGATAAGGCCGTGGTGAGCTGTCGGTGGAGCCGCCCTCAGGGGAAGTGCTAAGGGTGCAGAATGCCACACTGAGGGTTCACTGAGGCTCAAACAATGCCTCCAAAGTTCACTTCTGTCCGTTAAGTTGGCAAGTCCACCTGTTGGTTAGTGTCAGCTCTAGCATGAAAGATCCAACAGATGCTGAATTGAACAAAGGAAGAACAAGCAAGAGACATCATTTGTTCACTCGACGAGTGTTTACTGAGTACCTACTTTGGTGTTGAAATACAAAGATGTTTCAGACCAGGTCCTTGACTTTGCAGAACTTACCGTCCAGCTGGGAGATAGACATGCAAATCGATGCCCAGGATACAAGGTTTTAATTCTATAATAGATGCACATAAAGTTAGTAGGAAATTTACATTAAAGTTTGACCAACTCCACCTAGCCAGATGAAGAAGGATCTGGAAAAACAAACAAACAAACAAAAACAGAAAGAGGACTTGACATTTCAGCTCTATCTTAGAGACTGGGGTGGTGTTCACCAGGCAGACAAGTCGGGGAACACACCCTGGGTGGAGGGAACAGAATGTACACAGACGTGGAGCTGTGCAAGAGCTTGCATTTTGCTTGCATTTTACGCAAAAGAGGGGGACAGTAGGGTGCAGAAGACATAGTGAGGCTTGAATGCCATGCTGAGGTGTTTTCTCTATTTTTGGTCAAAGATGCCACTGAAGTTTATGAAACATGATCAGATTTGCTTTTGGGGAAGTAAACTCAGAACTGCATGGAAGATAGTGTGGAGATAAAAGTATGAAAGCCATTCTACTAATAGCATTATAATCATAACTAGGAACATTAATTCTTGGAAGCAATTTCCCATTGTAGTCATTGGAAATAATGAGGAAGATATACCAGGCACAGATATTTAAGAGGTGAAATCAGTATGACCTGATGACTAAATTTATGTGTCGGTGATGAGGATGAGGGAAGAGTTTGGGGTGAGCAATGTGGCCATGGAAAGTGGGAGGTACTAGTTGGAAATACCGACAAACGGTTAGGAGGATTTGGTATTGGATGTACTAATAACCACCAGTTTCTCATGGTAATTTTGGTGTTTAAAGAATGTTGAACAATGTTCAGTAATGCCACCAGCTCTCCTCATTGATTGAGGTCATGCCAAGGACAAAAGCATAGAGGTGTTTATTGCATTGGGTATAGCAAGCCAATTTCAGCTACTTTCTAACCTATATTTATATCTTCTCTTTCCAGGGGATGGCCAAGTGGATTTTGATGAATTCATGACAATTCTTGGCCCCAAACTGGTGTCTTCAGAAGGTCGTGATGGTTTTCTTGGCAACACAATAGACAGCATATTCTGGCAGGTGAGTAAGAAGATTTTTGAAGATTAAGTTTGTCAGTAAAAATGTGTCTGGGACTAACTTTGACTGAATTCCTGAACTTCTGTTTAGCAAATGAAGATTCTTCTGGGCTGGGGTGACATATGTTCCTTGAACTGGATGTCTAAGTTGAGGTCCATACTAGGTCCTCTGAACAAAGGATCAAAACTATGCTCATTTAAGGTTTGGAGGAGTGAAATAGCTCCCTGTTTTTTCCTTATAGAAAAAATTTTGCATCTTGGAGAAATGAGATTCCTGCACTTCTGATTTAAAAGTCTTTCCTGGGATACTTAGGGCACACTGGTGTCCTTGGAGCCAGTTCTGCCTTGGACCCCATTTCTGGGCGATCTTTGCTGAGAGAATGGCATGGTTACCTCGTGGGTTTGGATCCTGTCAATATTGTTGCCCCTAATAGGACTGAATGGTTTTATCTAAGAATGTATATTCAATGCTTCTCAATTAGCTCCTATTTCTATCTCGTAAAATCTCTTAGGAAATTCCAAATGTCTACATTCTAATTATTAAAGTGCTACTAAATCATTTTTATATTAGTTCTCTACTCTTAAAATGTGACATTATTTCATGATTGTGGAATTTGGGAAGCAGGTTATCAATCATTCTTTTAAAAATTTGAGTCAAATAAGTTTCAAATCGAATTTCCGGTTAGACATGTAAAACACCATTCAAGCACAGCATGGTTTCTTTAATTTCATGATTTTTTTTTTCCTTCACCAAAGATATTTCTCTAACCTAGATAAGGATTGCAGTTGGCATGTCTCTATAGTCTTATTCTGGTACCCATCTTGCATATAACCAACACGTACCCAGTCAGAACTTCTGTGCCCTGTAATCTGTCAGTCCTTGTGGGTTTGACAGAAGGCATTTAGGACTCAGACCTGGCTATTGACGAATTTGGCTGGGGAAACACAATTAAGAGAGACAAAACAAAGAAGTGATTAATGCGTGTGATGGTCGCTAGACTGTAATCTCCTGGAAGCCCAGGACGTCCCCCTCAGCCCCAGCACGTTGTATGCTACAGGCCCACAATACCTACTTTTTTCAATGAATAGAAGTTCAAGAAAAGAGAAAAATATAGTCTGGAAGGGTCAGATAAGGCTTTAGGGAATGGGGCACTTGCTTCGAACCCTGAAACATGGGCGGGACTAAGTGCAAAGCTAGAAAACAGGGCATTCCAGGCCTGCTGTGAAGTGAGTTTGACAAGGAACAGGAACAGTGGGCACAGGGAAGCCGTTGGCCACAGTCAAGATGACAGTTTGGTGGGAAAGACTTCAGGACCCTCTGGCAGAATGGATTTGGGGCCTGAGGAAAGAGAGACGGTGAGGCTGACCCCAAAGTCCCTGACTTGCTGTCAGTGGCAGGAATGAGATCATGCTGTAACAGAGACGTCTCTGGACTCGGATTCTAAACTGGATGTGCTGAGTGTCCGGCGAGGGTCCGCCCACCAGGAGCAGGAGGAAAGTCTAGGTGCAGCTGAAAGCAGTTGGGGCTGGAGCAAGGGCAGAGCCAGAAACCAGGTTTGAGATTCCCCAGAGCTGGGGTGAAATCGCAGGCAAGGATGAGCTCACGAGGGAAGCTGCGGACATGCGAGTGAGCAGAGACAGGACACGGTCCTAGAGGATGTTCGGGGACAGGGGGAGCTTAGGACAGGGGCCCTGGACCTCCACACTGCTGTGCACATGGGGGGAATACTGGCTCCTCGAACTGACGTTAGGATCGGGAAGACCTCTGGGCCCTGCTCACCACGTGATGAGAACATTTCACTGCTCGTGTAATCCTTCGGTTGTGCCTCAACACTTAGAAGGACACCCCTGGCGGGGATAAGGAATGAGCCCAGAGTTCGGAAGGTGGACAAACCGCGATTCCCGTCTGGCCATCTTTCAGCCCGCAGAGGTGCAGTCGGGATCTGCCCGCTGCTTCCCTCCCTGGCCCCCTCCTTCTGTGTTGTCCCTCTGTGCCCTGCGTGCTTCCGCCCTTGGTTTCTGCCATCAGGGCCCACTCTAGCCTAGGAGAATGCTCCCAGGCCCTTCAAGCCTGAGGTTCTCGCCACGCTCCTCTTGGAGGGGCAGGAGCTGCGGGTACTTACTCTGCACCTGGAGGTCGCCTGTCCTCCAGCTTCATCACAGCAAAGCATCTGCACTGCCAGGAAATATTTCGGACAACACATAGAGCGCCCCTAGCAGAATTCGGACATGCTGTTCTGCTCACTAAGTCTCCGTGTTTTTGTCTTACCCAAGACACTCCTCCTCACCCAGGGTGGAAAAATGGGATGGGGAGAGAGAGAAACAGGGGAAAATTCCATCCTGAAAGCTGAAACAAATGCTGGAAAGCACAGGCCAGTGGCCGTGGCTTCTCTGTCCCACTTGTGCCCCACCCCAGCTCAGAGTTTTAAGGGTAGCAAGTGAGGACAGAAACATCTACCAATTCTCAGTAACCAGCCTCCCCAGCTCCCTCCCTCCCCGCCCACTACTGCCTGCCCCTGCAGACAAAGCGTGAAAAATAGCACTTAACACATCCGAGCATCCGGTCCTTGCTGGAAGAAAAGTTCAGATTCCCAGTGCTTAAGTGGTTTTTCAGGTTTAAAAAAAAGCTCTGTGTGTGTGCACATGTGTATATGGATGTGTATGTGTGTACACACACATATGTACGTGTGTGTCTGTTTCCTTTGCCACAGTAGTTGAAAATAGCATACAGAAGTGGAGCAGAAAAGTCGCTTTCTGCTGCTGGATACCTGGGCATGGGATATTGGCATCAGGAGGTACTGATATTCTAGAAGGGAGAAGAACATCCTAGCGAAGACACACACTTTGGTAAGGTTTCCCACCAGAGACAAAGCCAGTTTCCCATGAACACAGACATAAGGGTACACCTGGGACGGTCTACATGCATGACCTGTGGCTGTGTAATACCTGACTGTGAAGTATAAGAACAGAAATAATAACAAACCTTTACTGTCTCACATAGTTTCTGTGGGTCAGGAATTTGAAAGCAGCTGAGCTGGGTGGTCTGGCTCAGGGTCCTCTGTGCAATTGCAGTCAGGATGCTGGCCGGGGCTGTGACCATCTGGAAGCTTCCTGGGCTGGAGGACGTGCTTCCAGGTGGCTTACCTGGCTGGCAAGGTGATGCTGGCTGTTGGCAGGAGCCCTCAGGCCCACCCCATGGAGCTCGCCACAGTGCTGCTTGAGTGTCCTCATGACATGGCGGCGGCTTCCCTCAAAGCAAATGATCCAGGAGAGTGCAAGGCAGAAGCTACACTGTCTCTTATGACCTAGCTGTGGAAGTTGATCTCCATCACTTCTGCTGTCCCCTTTGGTTACACAGGTCATCCCTGTTCAGTGTGGGAGAGGACAACCTCTGGTGAATAATAGGAGGCAGGGGCCACTGGGGCCATTTGGAGGCTGGCCATGCTGCAAAGGGTAAAGATTCTGTCATTGCGCTTCCACTGCTGACCCGGCATTACTGTCCCAGCCTTTCATTTCCCCCATCTTTAGTTTCTTCCTACCTTGGAGGAAGCCTGTGACCAAGGCTATTTTCTGTTTTACTGAGAGGCCATCTCACCAGGCACTAGACTCATCTTCCTAATTAAATCTGTTTTCCAGTGCTCTCTTCTTACTGGTTTTCTAGCCTGTACAGCCAAAGGTAAAATAAAATCAAATGGGATTCTGCAAAAACAACTATTTTTCAGTTACTGCTAGTCCCAAAGGTTGAGGCCCTGGCTCTTTGCAGGAAATTGGCATCAGTGGAGGTGGAATGTAGTTGGCTACTGATGCAGCCTCCTTCCCAGGGAGGAGAAGGCAGAGTCGGAGGGTCATGCCCTGGAGTCTCTGGTCCTCCCAGGGTACTCAGCCCCATGGGTGCGGGGCTCACATATTTGTTGGCAGCCAGTTCAGAACTTCTCTCTTATGTAGCAAATAATAACTTGTGAAACTTTTATTGTGGTCTTACTCTTCCTCTTCTGTGTGTTTGCTGTGACTGCAGTGATATGTTTGGGGAGGAGATGTCTAGTTGTGTGTGAAGTCAGCCTTAGGACTTTGGTGTAAGGTCATGGTGGAGAAGAGGGAAGGAAGGGACTGAAGGGGGCTGGGACTCAGGACTGGGGGTGGCTTTTCTGCTGCAGATTGATTGCAACTGCAAAGAAGTGCAGTCCTCAGAGTGCATGTTGTTCCGCCATTCATTCACAGCACTCACCACAAGCCCACTTGTATCCCAGAACGAGAGGCTTACGGCACAGTAGATGCGCAGTGGCAGAGAGCCCTGCCACTGTATCACAGTGTTTGCGTGAGCTCACCACGGCGGCCTTTTCCATTTTCTCCTCCTTGGCCTCAAGAACTGTGCAACCGTGTTCTGTGGGGAGTTTGCAGACAGCAAACGGTGGCAAGGATAACGACAAGGATCGTGGGAGATTAAATAGCTCTGCCAGTTCCAGGGGCCAGCCAACACTTCTGTTAAGCTCTTTTCCCTCTGAAGAAAGACAGCAAATGAGTCCCACATTTGGCTGCGAGAGGCGAGCCTTTTGTGTGTCTTCCCGTTGGTACCGTGTAATTCGTGTAAAACACCTCGGCCAGAGGGATGCTGGAAACATCTAATGGGTGCTGTGGGGCTGGCATCCTCTGCTTACATTTTTATCTTATTCACAATCAAACCTCATTCATCAAGGCTTCACTCGAGTTTCTCTTTGAGAAATGAAACACAGTCCTATTTTGTAAGCAAATGGACCTGCTCGTCAGATGGCACTGGTCCGTTGGAATGAGGCCAGGGCTAAAGGTCAGTAAACAAGAAACCTGTAATGGCTCCCTGGTCTTTGTGTGCATTCAGGACATTTAGGCAATTCCCTCGAGCACATGCAAAGCCCCGGGAGCCAGTATGCAAGCCGGTCTTCGTAATAGCCAGTTTATCTCACAGCTGTGTGCAATGTGCAAGACACTAAATTCTCCTAACATAAAAGTGCACAGGGCACCCGCCCCCAGATTTGGTAGAGATCAGGGCCTGTTTGCAGCACTGCCTTGCTTTGTCCCTCTGATTATTCAACCGCAGGTGCTGCCCACTCCTCCCCCATGTGGTGGAGAATACCCAGCAGGTGGAGTGAAACACCTGCAGCTGCTCTCAGGAGTCCATCCCCAGTTCTTGCTCTGGTCTCATGTCTCCCCTGGCTTCTTGTTTCTACTTTGGTCCTGGACGCATGACATCTGTCCAGGCTCTGATCCAAAAGCCAGTCCTTCCAGCCCAGGGCCCAGGATTCTGCCTGGGACATTTGATATGCTGGCTCCAGCGTCATAGCTGAGATGGGCAGGGAACTTGGCTTAACATTCTTAAAACTCATGGGCAGTTGAGAGCACTTTATGTTCCATGTTCATGATATGTGAAATAAACAATACTACACAAAGCCATAGGTGAAGTATGATCCCAAATGTGTTATGCATAAAGGAGCTGGAAGGAAATACATCAAAATGTTGACAGTGGCTTTTTATGTGTGGTAGGATGACAGGTGATCATATCTTTCTGTATTTTCCAAAATTTCCATAGTGGGCATGTGTTACTTCTATAATCAGAAAGAAAAATTAAAGGAAAGAAAATTCAGTCTCCAGCTAGTCAAGTATATATTAATGTCTACAGTTTCTTTATCTGTAAAACTACAGATTCCCTGTCCCATGAGGTTGACTGTTGATCAGACTTGCAGGGGAAGCAAATGCAGTCGAATAAATCATCTTCATTCACATAGAGCATCTGTTGCGTGGGGCCAGGACGTAGAAACACCAGGACATTCACTTTCTATTTATTTTAAGGGTAACTTACGTTCAAGTGGGCAGATCTCTCCAGACACCAGATCTGGCCCCAGCAGGATTGTCCTCCCCGCCAGTACCTTGTCAACTGCCACTCTATCAGCGTGTGGATCCAAAGCTGCCATTCTTCAGTTCTTAGTCATCTAATGGAACCTAAATAGCTTTCAGGGGCTGTGCCCATCATGAGGCCTGTTAGACTGACAGCAAGCGCCTGAATCCCAAAAGTGATTTGACCAAGTGTGAAATATGGAAGGCCTCCCTGTCAACAGTGGTTCTCAAAGTGTGGCTGCTGGACCACAGCATCAGTATCACCTGGACTTAGGAATGCAGATTCCCAGGGCCCCACCCCAGGCCTACTGAATCAGAAACTCCAGGGCTGGAGCCTGGCAGTCTGTGTGTCAATAAGCCCTGCGGGTGCCTCTAATGCTCACTCAAGTTTGAGAACCACTGAGTTACAGGATTTTGATGACCCAGACATTTGAGGCAGGACATTGAGTCAGGTTTACTGGTCTGGTTCTGACCGTGGCTTCCTTCCAGGTTTGGTAATTTGGGTTTTTCTTTTATTTATCCATATGTATAATGGAGCTTTAGTCTATATAACATTATCATTTTAAACTGTTTTTAAAAGGTGGAGAAATTACATGTCCAAATGTAACTAATTTCTATGTAGGAAATGACTTTCTAATTACTAAAGCAATGGAAGAATCATAAATAAAACTATTAATTTAAACTGTTAAATTAAAATATTATTTTAAAAACTAACAAACAGGCAAAGATATGGCAATTGATACAGTAAAGCATATGTAAAGAGCATTCCTAAAGCAATATGAAAGCCTCTTAACATGACAATGGAGGAATGGGATAGGAACAGCAGACAACTGACAGATACTTCCAATAAGCATGAAAACAGTTCCACCTCACCAGAAATTTAAGAGATGCTAATTAAAATAGTAATTGGAAAACAGTTGCCACCTATCAGATTGGAAAATAATAAATCATATGATAATACACAGTGGTATCAGGAGAGAAAGTGGGCAAACTCATACACTACTGGTAGAAACAAATTGTACAACTTTTCTGGAAACAATTTGGTGATACTGCCACAACATTTTAAATGTTTAAACCCTATAATTAAAAAGATTCCTATGTCTGATAATCTATCATATGAAATCAGAGGTGGAAAAATGCACTTGTAAAGGTAAAATATTGTATAATTATTACAAATAATATTTTCACATTATTGTCAATGGGAGAGCTAAGTTAGAGATTGAATTTTCAGTATAATTACATTACTGTTCTACGTCTATTATATATCCATTTATCTTCATTTGTATTCATCTATCATATATCCATTTATGTTCATAGAAAAAACGGGAGAAAATCTAATAATTCTGCCAATACTTATTATTGTCTAGAATAAAGGCGAATGCAATTTTTTCTTTACCCTTATTTGTATTTTGTGAAATTTCTACAATTAGGCTGTATGGTCTGTTCTGTTATTATTCAATAAAGTTAAGAAAATCTCCAATTAGCAAAATCACATTATCAAACGATTGTTTTCAGTGGCCAAAAAAATGTGATTGGTGTTTAAAGAGTTCCTAATGCAAGTGCCCATCGTTATGGGCAATGGAGCACTAAGTTGATATGATAGTACGAAAGCATAAAATCAAAATTCTTTCAGCCCCCAGCTGCCAGGAGGACAGGAGCTCACGGGAGGCCGCCGAGGGGCAGCTGCCACCCCAAGCTGTGTGTGGTCCCAGCTGCGGAGGCCGCAGGAGGCCCATGCAGGGGCTTCGGGGATGGCGTCCTAGCGACGCCTTCTGACCAGGGCTCCGTGCTCTCCAGGCCACGGGACAGACGGGCGCGGCGCGGAGGTGGCGGGGACGGCGCAGGCGACCCCGGCAGCCTGGCCCTCCGGGGGGCGCGTCCTCCCCACCAAGCCCCTGGCCCTCTCCGGCCGCCGCCGGCTGCAGGCCCCGCGCTGCCTCGTGGAGGGATCACTCTATTTTTCCTATTCTTGTTACTGTGAATAGGAGTTTGATTTCCCATCGCATATTTCTAACCCCTTTCTGCCAGTATGGTGGAAAGTCATTTTGCAATTTGGGCCTTTATCTGGCTCCCTTACTGGAGTCTTTCATAGCCGGAGGCTCGTCAGCGTGGGCTGCTCTAACACAACATTCGTGCTGCAGACCAGGTAGCGAATCCACGACAGAAACTCACTTCTTACCGTGCTGGGCCGGGTTCCGGCGAGGACGCCCTTCCAGGTTGCAGACTGCGCTGATTGCCTCGCGTCCTCCTGCAAAGGGCGAGGGTGCCCTCTGCGGCCCCTGATGTGGGGACACTAAACATGGTGGCGTCACTCTCACGCCCTCGCCTCCCAGTACCGTCACGGGACAGGGTTAGGATTCCAGTGCATGAATTTCGGGGACACAAACAGCCGTCGTGGATTTTTCGGTTGATTTTACTAGGTTCCTTATGTCTGCCATGGCTTTGTCTACAAATGGCAGCGATTTCGATTCCTCCTTTCCGGCAGTTGTATCTTAGTTCCCTTTGTATGGACTGAAACCTATGGACCTTGAGTGCAACTGCTGGCTCATGTGTTAATTACATGGTTTGCTTTATAAGAAACTGCCAATATTTTTCCAGAGTGATGGTAACATTTTACATTCTCACCAGCAATGTGTGAGTGATCTAGTTTTTCCATATTCTCACCAGCTTTGGTACATTATTATTATTTTTTTATTTTGACCCTTTTGATAGGTGTGGAGTGATAGCTGACTGTGATTTTAATTTGCATTTCATTGATGGATAATCTTTGCCAGTGATCATTAACCATCTGTATATCCCCTTCTGTGAAAACTTTGTTGATGTCTTTTTGCCTATATTATAATTGTACAGTTATTTTTGTTTTGTTTTGCTGTGGAGTTTTGAGAATTCTTTATATATTCTGGGTACTGCACCTTTGTCAGATATATTGTTTGCAAAGTCCTTCTCCCGGTATATGGCTAATCTTTTCATTCTCTTCACATGGGAGTTGGCAGAGCACGTCTTTAATTTTGATTTGGTCCAGTTGATCGATTCTTCCCATGATGGACTGTGTGTGCTTCTGGCGTCAAGTCCAAGAACTGTTTGCCTAGCCCTAAATCCCAAAGATTTTGATCCTGTTTTTTTCTAAAAGTTTTATGGTTTTATAGTTTGCATTTAAGTCCATGATCCGTATTGAGTTAATTTATGGTTAAGGTATGAGGTTTAGATGAAGTTTCATTTTTTTTACCTCTGGATATCCACTTGTTTCAGCCCATTTGTTTAAAAGGCTGCCCTTCTGCCAATGAATCACTGTGACAACTTTCTCAAAAATCAATTGGGCATATTTATATGGGTCTATTTCTGGGTTCTCTATTCTGTTCCATTGATCTATATGTCTGTTTCTCTGCCAATACCATGCTGTTTTGATTACTGTAGCTATATAGTTAGCTTTAATATCAGGTAAGTGATTTTTCCCACTTCATTCTTTCCTGTCAAGATAGTTTTAGCTATTCTAGGGCCTGTGTCTTTCCATATAAATTCTAAAATAAGCTTGTATGTGTCTACTAAAACTTTGCTAGAGTATTGATAAGAATTACATTAAACCTATAGGTGAATTTGGGGAGAATTAGCATCTTTGTTATGTTAAGTCTTCCAGTCCATTGAAAGTGGTGTGTTTCTCCATTTATTTAGGTTTCTGATTTCTTTCATCTACATTTTATAATTTTCATAATAAAGATCTTATACTTGTCTTGACAAGTGTATACCTAAGTATTTCATCTCCTTTGGAGTAAATGTAACATGTTTATTGTTAGTAAATAAAAATGTGATTAATTTTTGTGTGTTGATCTTTTTAAAATTAATTTTTTAAATTGATAAAAATTGTATATATTTATGGTGTACATGATGTTTTGATATATGTTTATATTGTGGAATGGCTAATTCAAGCTAATTAACATATGCATTATCTCACATACTTAGCGATACTTAGTGATCTCACTTTTGTAGTGAGATCATTTAAAATCTAGTCTCTTAGCAATTTTCAAGTATACAACACATTGTTATTATCTATAGTCACCATGTTGTGTAATAGACCTCCTGAATTTTTCTTCCCGTATAACTGAAATTGTGTGTCCTTTGACCAATACCTCTCCAACTAACCTCCTCTCAGTCCCTAATCATCACCATTCTACTCTCTGTTTCTAAGAGTTTGACTTTTTTAGGTTCTACATGTAAGAAAGACCATGTGGTACCTGTCTTTCTGTGCCTGGCTTATTTCTTTTAGCATAATGTCCTCCAACTCCATCCATGTTGTCACAGGTGACGGGATATCCTTTTTTTTTTAAAGGCTGACTGGTATTCTGTAACATTGCTGAACTCACTTATTTGTTATAGAGGTGTTTTATTTGGCGATTTCTTGGAATTCTCTACATCGACAATGATGTCATCTGCAAGTAGGGACCATTTTATTTCTTCCTTTTCAATCTGTATGCCTTTTATTTCCTGTTCTTATCTTACTGAGCTGACTGGTACTTCTGGTACAAAAGTCCCTGACTTACAATGGTTTGACTTATGATTTTTCACGTTTACAATGTTGCAAAAGTGATGCACATTCACTAGAAACCATACTTTGATTACCCATACAACCATTCTTTTTTTCCCTTTCAGTACAGTATTTAATAAATTACATGAGATATTCGATATTTTATTATAAAATAGGCTTTTGTTAGATGATTTTGCCCAGCTGTATGCTAACATAGGTATTCTGAGCATTTTAAGGTAGGCTAGGCTAAGCTATGAAGGTCAGTAGGTTATGTGTATTAAATGCATTTTCCACTTATGATATTTCCAACTTACAATGGGTTTACTGGGGCACAATCCAATCATAACTCAAGGAGCATATGTAGGATGTTGAATAGCAGTGGTGAGAGTAAACATTCTTGGCCTGTTCCCTGTCTTCCAGGGAATGTATTCAGTTCTTCTGGTCTTTCTCATTAAGTATGATATTAGCTATGGGATTTTGGTAGTTGTTCTTTACCAAGTTCAGTTAATTATCTTCTTAACTTTCTGAAAGTTTTTTTAATAATATCATGAATGGGTGTTAGATTTTGTCAAATGCTCTTTCTGTGTCAATTGATATGATTCTATCGATCTTTAGTTTGTTGATACAGTAGATTACATTGATTAATTTTTGACTGTTGAACCAGAACCAGCCTTGCATACCTGAAATGAATTGTCTTAGTCATGGAATATAATTCTTTTTGAAGCATTGTTGGATTCAGTTTGCTAGTTTTTGTTAGGATTCTTCCATCTAAGTTCATGAGAGATATAGTCTGTAGTTTCTTTTCTTTCTTTTTTTGTTATCAGGCTTCATAAAATGAATTGGGAAGTGTTCCCATCTCTTCTACTTTATGGAAGAATTGTATAAAATCGTTTATGGGAGAAATTCCATAAAATTGGTGTTAATTCATATTTAAATGATAGAATTCTCCAGTGAAACCATCTGGGACTGAAGAATTTTTTTAGGAGATTTTAAATCACAAAATCAATTTCTTAATGGTTGTAGAGCTATTCAGAGTATCTATTTCATCTTTTTGAGTTTTAGTAGTTTGTGATTTTCTAGGAATTGGTTCAATTCTTCTAAGTTGTTAAATTTATGAGTGTAAAGTTATTCATAGTACACTTCTATTCTCTTTTTAATCTATGGTAATATCCCTTATTTCATTCTTGATAATGCTGATTTGTGATTACTCTTTTTATTTTCTGAAATTCTTGCTAGAGGTTTGTCAATTTTATTCTTTTGTTAAATCTTTTTATGTTTCATTGATTTTCTCTATATCCAATTTTGCTGTTTTCTGCTCTTACCTTTCTTATTTTCTTTTTCTGCCTGCTTTGGGGTTTTTTGTTTTGTTTTGTTCTGCTTTTTTTAGTTTCTTGAGGTAGGAACTAAAATTAGATTATTGATTGGTGTTACATTTTCACTGTCTTCCAGTTCTCTGGATTTTTGTTTACTTTGCGACCTTTTGAACCATGGATTTCGAATTGTGTAGCTAAATTTCCATATATTTAGAGATTTTCCTGGTGTCTTTCTGTTAGTGGTTTCTAGTTTGATTCTATTATGATCAGAAAACACACTGTGTGATTTCAATTATTTGTATTTTCATGGTTTGTTTTGTAGCCTTTATACGATCTGTTTTGGTGAATGTTCCGTGGGCACAAGAATGGAAAAATAAACACCACAGGAACTCACCATTAAATTGGCACTAATTGGTCAACACTTATGTGCACATATGGAAGTAACATTCATCGGCTGTTGGGCGGGGGGAGGGGAAGGAGGGGATGGGTAAAGTCAGTGGGCATTTTCTAGGGGATGGGCATGCTTGTAGCTCTGACTTGGGTGGTACAAAGGCAATATATGTAACCAAAGTGTCTGTGTCCCTGTAATAATCTGAAATTAAAAAAAAAAGAAATGTTAAAGACACAGATCACCAACATGTTATCAGAGATCACTTACTGAGAATTTAATCATAAGTGAATGTTTAAGTGTTCTTCATCGACATTCATAAAACTATTACTAACTCTGTGATATTGCATTTCAAAGCACATTCCCTACAGCATGTTGTTATTAGGTTTGTTTATGTGTTCATGGCATTCTAACATAAATTAAACTCCACAGTAAGAGATTTAGTGCTGATGCCAATAATGTGTTGGAAAAGAGTAAAACACAGGCACTGAAATTCTTATATGAACTTTAATTTTAGAAAAATATTGGAAGTATTTTTATTTCCTTGAAGTAAACAAAATCCTCATTTAAAACATGTATATTCTGCTGTTGGTTGGTGTGTCCTATATATGTCAGTTAGATCCTGCTGGTCGGTTGTGTTGTGTAGATCCTCTATATCCTTACTAATTTCCCCTTTAGCCATTATATCATTTGCTGAGAGGATGGGTTGTCAAATCCCCAACTATAATGTGGGATTTGTGTGTTTTTCCTGTTAACTGTGTTTTTGCTTTGTGTATTTTGAGGCTTTTTGGTGGGTCCACATTTAAGATTGTATATCTTCCTAGTGGATTGATCCTTTTACCATTATATGATGTCCCTCTTTGCTTATAATTGTCTTTGCTCTGAAGTCTTTATTGGCTATTAATAATAGCCACTGTTGCTTCTTACAATTAACATTTTGAGTATATCATTTCCCATTCTACTTATGTTGCTTAATTTGAAGTGAGTGTCTTGTAAACAGCATACAATTGGGTTGCATTTTTGTCCACTTTGCCAACCTGTTTTTTGGTTGGTGTAGTTAGACCATTTACATTTAACTTGTTTATGTAATATGCCATTTTATTATTTGTTTTATGTTTGGTTCCTTTGTTTTTCTCTTCCTGTTTTCTTGTGTGTTACTTGAACAGTTTTTAGGATTCCATTTTGATTTTTTAAGTATATCTCTGTATAGTTTTTGTAATGGTTGCTCTGTGACATCACACTTTACTTATACCAACATTTTATCTCTTCAAGTGGAGTATGAAAACAGCATTTTCTTTAGGTTCTTTACCTTTCCCACTCTTAAATATCATTGTCTTAAGTATCAGGTGGTGTTATTAAATATAATTTATAAAACTTATGACGAAAGGATAATTTATTGTTTATACCCATATTTCTACTCTTTCTGTTATTTCCTTCTCCTTCTGGGTGCTCCAAGATTCATTCTTTTATTATTTTAATTCTGTTTGAAGAACCTTTGGCAGTTTTTAAAGGTAAGTCTGATAGTGACAAATTCAGTTTTTCTTCATCCAAGAATGTTTTGATTTCCCTTCATTCCTAGAGGCTAATTTTGCCAAATTATAAAATTCACAGATGACAGTTCTTTTTATTCTCAGAACTTGAAAAACATTGTGCCACTTACTTCTGGCCTCTGTGATTTCAAATGAGAAATCTGTTGTCATTTGCGTTGTTTTTGTGCTATAGATAATGTATCATTTCTCTTGGCTGCTTCTTAGAATTTTTCTGAGTTTTTAGTTTTTAGAAATTTAATTATGATGTATCTTTAAATGGATTTATTTGGACTTTTCCTATTTGAGGTTTGATTAGCTTCTTAAATCTGTAGGTTTGTGTTTTTCACCAAATTTGGAAACTTTGGGCCATTACTTCTTTGAATACTCTTTTAGGACCATTTTGTGTCTCCTCTCCTGGGACTCTGATGAGTGTTGGATTGTTGGATAGTTTAATCATCCTTGAGGATCTGTTAATATATTTTTGTCTATTTTCTTTGTGTTGTTCATATCGAATGAATTGTATTGATCTGTCATGTTCACTGATTTTAACCTCTGTCATCTCTGCTCTACTACTGTACTACTACTCTACTCTCATCCCTACTCTACTACCCCATCCAGCAAGTGTTTTTTATTTCTGCAATTGTATTTTCCACTTCTATAATTTCCATTTGATTCTTTTTTATAACTTCTATTTATTTGTTGAGACTTTCTTAATTTTTCATTTGTTTCAGGAGAATTTGTAGTTGATTGTTGAAGCATTTTCATGATGGTTTCTTTAAAATCATTTTTGGATAATTCCAACATCAGATTCATTTCAATGTTGGTGTAAGTTAAGTGTCTTTTCTCATTCAAGTTGTGAATTTCTTGGTTCTTTATATGATGGGTGATTTTCTCTTGTATACTGGACACTTTATAATATGTTAGTGGACTCTGGGCTCTATTTAAATCTTTCATTAATGTTTAGCAGGCAGACACCTTGTTCAGGTTTAGCATGCAGATCCTGGTTTACTTTTGTGGACCATGGTTGCAATGACAGCTTCCTTGCAGAACCTTCGTAGTGATATTTTGGTCAGCTGGGTTTATCTGCGGCTGCCAGGGCTCCTACTGGTCCCTCCTGATGCTGCTTGAAAGGGCAGAAAAGGATTTCCTTAGGCCAGGATGGCAGGGGTCTCTCTTTTGGGGAGGAGACTCTCAAGCAGGAATGAAAAGCCTTCCTGAGCCAGGTGCTTTTTGTGGTAAAATTCTATCCCCTTCCGGCAGGGGACGGTGAGTTCTCCCCAGTCCAGGCACTTGCTGTGTAGGATCCACTGTGCTGTTGTCCCCAGTCTCTGGGCCAGGCTGGTTGTTTTGGTAGAGATCCATCTTGCCGGGGCTGTGCTGTTGTATTTTGGTGGGGAGGGGATTTCAGGCCTGCTAGGGAAGGGGAGCATTTCCATTAGCTGCTTATTGTTAGTGGGCTCCCAATAGATCCCCTGCCTGTTGTAGGGGGTTTGCATAGTGTTTTGTGAGGGACTCCCATGCAATCTGGGGAATAATGAGCCTACCTGGGCTATCTTCTGTTGCTAGATGGGAAGGCAGAAAATGTTAGATCTTGATGGCCTTCTTTTGTTGGGTGGAGGGATTTAAGGCATCCTGCCATTGCCTTGTTCTTCCGTTGCTGGGTACTAGGCTCGCTCACCTTCCTCTTACTACCTTTGGGAGTTCTCCTTTGGTTGCCTCTGATATTACGTCCTCAGTTTATAGTTGTGCTTGGCAGGGAGAAGCAGGGAGAAATAGGTCTACACCATCTTGTCTGGACCAGAAGTCCCATTATTATTAAACAGCTATTTTTAATCATTAAGTGTTCTTTTTGCATAGTATTTTTGATCTTTGTCTTTAGTTTTGTATCTATATTTACAGCAGTTAATTTTACTAACTCTAAATAGTTTTTATTTAAATTCTCATCCCTTTACACTCTAAATTTCTTATATTAGAATTGTTAATTATAATCCATCTCTCAGGTGGCTAGAGAACATTTTTAAAAATTTTTCATAGTGGGGGTTGGGTATTACTCAAGAGATATATTTTTCAAGGCCTTTTCAGATTTGAAAATATCTACCTATTTACTGATAAAATATGATTGAATACAGAGTTCTTGGATCACAAAATTTTGATTTCAATATTTTATAATCCAGCATTGTTATAATAGAAATGCTTCATACTAATTGACCTCTCAGAGATTCATAATGTACATTAGTTTAATTAAAGCCTTCATTTGAGAAACCTGTTTAATTTTGTGTAGCATATCATCTCTCAAATGATAATATGGTGATGATGGAATTCCTTTTTGTGTGCTTTTTCTATTAATATTTGTATCCTCAGTGCCTTCAGTTACATGTAAAAGACAACCTAATAGATACATAAATATTAAGGACACAGGTCTGACAGAAGTGGGAGTCGAGGCAGGAGCAGAGGCTGGTGATGTCTTTCCTGGTCACGGCTCCTGCATCTTCCATCCTCCGTCCCCAGCCGGTAGGAAACACACCGTCATCCGTGTCGCCTCTGGCTACACAGTGGCCACTGCAGGCTTGGACACCAGAGCTATATTTGGAATGGGCTGGAGGCGGCAACAAAGAGTCTCTTTTCTTCTAATGGTTCTCTTTCTTACACGTGAAGGCCGCTCTTTCTCAGAAGCCTCTAGCAGCTTTTCCCGTTAAGTTTCATTGCCCAGGCAGAATCGCGTGCCTACTCCTAGCTGCAAGGGAGGCTGAGAAAATAGGAAAAGAGGAATGAGATGGCTCGACTGGCTTAGATCTGCTGTGATCCTCCCTTGGGGCTGGATTCACTGGTATCCCGAATCAAATCAGGTTTCTTTAAGAAAGGAAGAGAGGACTGAGTGGCCACTGGCGATCCCCCAAATGGTACCAGCCACATCCTTCCTCTAAGTAAAGCAGCAGGCAGAATGCATCTTTGGAAATACTCTAGGTACCTGTCCCCTGTTTTCCTGTTCTTTGTAGAAAAGAAGTTTGAAGACAGCTTGATTATATTCCTTGTAGAGAGCCTGCCTGGTGCTTTTATTTTTCTTATTTAAAAGCATATATGGGGCAGAATGGGTCTTCTTTCCTGTTTTGCCTGGGTCTCAGAGAGCACGTCTGATCTGCAGGCACGGGCTTCCTTCCATCAGTACAGTTTTCTCTTATTCCCTTTCTAATTATGGCTTCTGTTCTCGTTCTCATTCTGTGTTATGTTTTCTCCTGTGCAAGCACGTTGTGCTTCTGCTCACTTCCTTCGTGTTTGTCAGCTTCCCTGTCCCCGTTTCCTTCCTTCCCTGTCTAAATTCTGAGAAATTCTAGCCCTGGTCCTCGGCGTCAGTGATCCTGATTTCTGGCAAGTATGTTCTGCCGTGTCCTGCCGTCAGCATCGTTTTAATTTTGCTCGTGGTTTTGAGTTTCCTACCAGCCTCCTCTGTCCTATTTCGATCCCTGTTTCTTCCCTTTTTCAACGTTTTTCTGCTCCTCTGGCATCCTGCTTCTGTCCACAGTGGCCAAGTGCTCTTGGACTCTTTGAAGACACTGAACTGAGAAGTTTTAAAGGACCATCTTCGTTTGTGAACGGTGATTTTCCGAGTGGCTTTTCTCCTCCAATCGGGGTGTTTATTTTCCTACATCACTCACTATCTTTTCGAAAGTACTATGTTAACTGTATTCCCCCGCGCGATCGTACCGCCCCAGCATGCTGGGGTTTGTCACCAAGTGCAGAGGTTGTTGGCCTGGTTTCCCAGCTTCTTGTGGCTCAGGGGGTACCCGTGGTGGCTTCTTTCTACATTCCTCCTCGGGGACACGGCCATTAGTGGAAATCTCCCTCAGATGCTGGCCTGCGGTCATCTCTTATCTTCCGTTCACAGTTGGTGCTGACAGTCTTTTCTTCTTTATTTATTTTTGTGTGTATTCTTCTGGGAAATTAGCAAGGAAATCTAGTTTGACGGTGGGCCAGCACTCGCATCCCGTCGGCAGATCCTTGCAGAATGCCCAGCAAGGCAGTGTTGGGTAACAGAAGAAAGCAGAGGGCTTGGGGCAAACAGTCTCACTCCCAGCTCTGCCTCTTGGTTGCTGTGTGACAGTAAGCTCGTTACTGTACCTCTCTGGGCCTCTGCTTCCTCGGCTCTCACAGGAACATCCACGTTGCAAGGTTGTTGTGAGGATGACACGGGAGCCCACATCTGAGGGGCTGGGCACACTGTCACACTCACTGTGCATCCCGCCCCTCCCTCCTTCTATAAAGAAACCGCAGTCATTGGACTTTGTGTGAACCAGCTCCTGTCTTAGGGCCCAGATCAGAGGCCTGTGCCTGGACCCCATTCTCGTGGCGAGGGCCCTGCTTTTAGGGCGCTGTGTTTAGAGGCACATTCCACATGGACCGTGGACTGGGGCTGAGACCCTCTGCCCATGGCAGGACGCACCTGCACAGCTTGTCGAGAGACAGCGTGGTGTCGTGGTCAGGGTCGTAGACTCGGCAGCCAGGTGGCTGTTTCTGGGCGCCAGACCTGCCTCTCACGAGCTTCGGGACCACAGTCACCTCCTTCTGCTTTTTGCCTCATTTCCTTCATCTTTAAAATGGGGCCAATGACGTACCTGCCTCCCAGGGTTACTGGAACCATGTAAAGCACTAGAGTGTTTCTTGACACACGGAAAGTACTACGTCAGTGTTTGCCCTGATGATGGTGATGACGGTGACGGCCACCATCGACATTGTCATCGGGCCCTCCTGCTGCAGACTGCTGGCTGGTGTCTGTCGCTGCACCTGGCACACTGTGTTCTGCCTGCCTGGCGCGGCCTCCGCGCTCCCCACACTCTGTGTCCCTGTGCCCGCTGGACCCCAGGAGTGAGGTCTCCCTCTCGTCCCCATCTGTCCTGCCCTAGGCTGTCACCTTCTCCACTCCCAGCTGTATTAGCCCAACACTGTAAAAGACGAAGGATGGAGACTGTGAAGTCTGTCCTTAGAGACACTGAAAAAGAGACAAGCCCGCCATCCAGAAGGATTCAGACATTTATCTGCCTGTAGGCAAGAAGCTGAACTGCATGATCCTTCAAGGTCATGCCTCCGCTTGAAGTCTGGCAAAGACTCCACTTCTCCCTTGGGACGGAGTCCAAATTCCAGAACCCTCTATGATCTGCCTCTTCGGCCCAGGGGCCCTTCCTGGGGGGCAGAGGGTGCAACACCCTCAGGCGCCTACCCTACAGGCCTCCCAAATAAATGACTTGTGGCCGTGACCACGCCCTGTCTCCTGGCACCCTCACACCTTCCCAGTGGCTCCCACCTGTGCCCGAATGGCCCTTCCCTTCCCACCCTCCTCCCCGAACCTAGCGCTCCGGGCCAGGTGCTTGCAGGCTGCTTGCTGTTCGGGGCTCACTGAGGAAGCAGACGGCCCATCCCCCACCCCCAGGGTCCTGCTCCTGTGTCCTCACAGCGTCCCGAGTGGGCTTAGGCAACAGCACGTGGGCCACCTTCCCGAAACCCCTGTCTCCTTGTGTTCATGGGATGCCCAGTGAGCACAACCTGTGACAGCATCAGAGCACAGCTTTATCTTCATTCTTCCATTGTCTCTTGAAGACGTGTGTATCCAGCCTGGGTCACGTCACTCTGCCCCTAGATGAATCCTGGCAGGCCTGTGACTTTTAAGAATTAAAATATTTTACTCATCCAGAAAAGTACGAGCAAATATAACAAACACTGCGTTGTATAACAAATCACCCATCTTGAACAATGTTAATGTGACTCAATATTGGCTTCAGAATCTCTAGAGAAATTAAATGCTGTGGACCTGTGTCCCCTTTGCTGCCTTCCCAGCCTCTGTCCCTCCCTTTCCCCCACCGTGCTGACGTTTTATCTTTGCCGTCCACATTTTGATGCTTTTGCTCTGTAGGTCCGGACTGTAAATAATGAGTTTTACCACTGTGCACGAAGGCATCAAGGAGAGCGGAGTCTGCAGAGTGCAGCGTTGCGATGAGAACCTTTGTTCCGTTCAGCCAGGTTCCCCGACGCTGCGCACACCTAGTATAAGAGCTTGTCTCATAATTTTATCTAAATGGCATAATACTGCAATGAGCTGGGCTTTGATTTTCTCTCTAGATGCTTTTTAAGATTTATCCACTTTGATGTGTGCCGATACAGATCATTTTAAATGCTGCAAAGTATTCCATCGTACTATTATTGATACATTCAGTCTCATGCCATTGGTCACTCAGATTGTTTCTACGTGTCTGTTATTACCAGTAGTGCTGCTATTGAAATCTTTTTAAGTACCTGTGCATGAGTTTCTCTAGGGTGTGTAGCTGGAAGTGGGATTGCTGTGTTCTAGGGGATGCACACCTTCAGCTCCATTAATTGCAAAATTGCTTTCTAAAGAGGTTTGTTCAATGTACAATCTCTCCCACACCTTATGAAAGCTCCTGTTTACTTGCTCCCTTGGTGACTTAATCTTTGCCAAGATGCACAGTGTGAAATTGTATTTCATAGTCGTCTCAATTTTGTTCTGCCTTTAATCTTGGAATGGCTGGTCATTCCCCACCCCCAGCATTTATTGGCCAGTTGGGTTTTCTCTTTTGTGGCTTGGCTGTTCATGGTCTTTGCCAATTTTTCAATTTGGTTGTGTCTTTTTCTTCTTGATTTGTTTTGACTCATTGTTCTACTCCTACTGTGGGTGACTCAGTACTCCTGGGCAATAGCGAGAGTAGAGAGAATAACTCAAGCTGCAGTCTGCCTAGACTGCTACAAACTCAAGCCAACTCACCATAGCCACAGGAGAGAGAGGACGTCCATCTTTCCCAAGTGGAAGAATCTAGGCCGTGGTGTGTGAGTAAAACAGTCAAGATGATGTGGATATGTAATTGCATGCCTTTGCAACTCCACGATTCATTTCCTACGCTGGCTTGGCCGGCATCACAGGACGCTGGAACCAGCCAGTGTCCCCGTGTTCTCCCAAGTGCTTGGGGGCAAGTTAACCCTTCTACACATAACTCCAATTCTTCCCCCTCATAATATCATTCTTGCTATTTTTTACTATTGGGACTCTTGGAGGGGTTGGGAGGCTCACTACGTCTCTCTTCAAGTTACCATTTTTCATGGGGCGAGTGGATCCTGTCGCCACAGCAACGCAGCATGGATTTGACACCTTGCAACCTTGATCAGGCATGTAACTTTACTTGGCTGGATTCCTAGCATTTTCTGGGCCTTCTCGTTTATTTGGTCAAAAGGATCCCAGGCATTTCACACTCTGCCTGGTCTCTTGCCCCCTCTCCTGCATCCTCCACTTCCATCCGACTCTTCCTGCAAGGCCGCCCGACCTCTGCCTTTTCACCTGGATTAACTTCGCTGGCTAGGAAGCTGTGATGCTTTTCTTCCCTTCTTGCAAGAGAGTATCCCTTTGATTCATTGTTTATACTTAATAGTTTATAGAATTTTTCTTAGAATATTAGCCAGAGATCCATCTATTTTATTAATCTTTTCCAACTATGATCTTTTGGTTTGGTTTATCACCTCTCTTGTTTTTTAGGTCATAATTTACTAATGTATACTCTTTAACACAGTTCCATTCTATTTATGTTCAACATCTCTGTGCATTTTTACTTGGGTTTGTCTTTGTAAGCAGCATCTAGCTGTATTTTAAAACATCTAACCCCCCCCCCAGTCTTTGTCTTTAAATAGGTAAGTTTAATCTGCTTCCTCTGTGTATGTGTGCGTGGCAGGCACGCATGGAGGCGTGTGTATATGATTAGAGACACTTCACACTCACTTGTACTCTCCTTACTTTATGTTTTCTGTTTACCATTGGATAGGTTGCATTCTCTTACCTATTGAATAGGTGAACCCCTCTCCCCTTTTATTTTCTTTCTTGATTTTCAAGCTATAAATTGTATTCCTGTTATTTTGGAGGTTACCATTACATTTACAATATATATGTTTTAACATTTTTAAAGAAGTTCAGGATAGTTACTCAGCATCTCTGTGACCACTGCACCCTCATGCCCTTGATTATTGTGGACAGTTTTCATGACCCTGATGACATCACAGACGCAGGGAGCAGAGGGGCTCCCAGATGGCTGAGTCTTGGCAGCTGGCACCTGCCTTGTCCTCAAAGAAGGACCCAGTAGGGAGTTGATACTCAGTATGAATGTATCACCTAAAAGAGAAGTGACAGGAAACACCTAAGGCCAGGAAGGAACAGGAAGCAGCTGGGACGGGCTGGGAGCCGGGAGAGGCTCCGCAAAGCGGGGAAAGGGTAAGAGAGAGGACCCCCAGCCGTGTGCAACCCCACCGTGGATCCTGCAGTCCCAGCGTGGAAGTCAGGGCAGCGTGGCCCCTGCCCTGGTGCGATTTTTCTGCTTCCTTTGGCCCTCTTGGGATTAGCTCTGCATCAACCCCAGGGGTGGAGAGAACTGTGTGGCTTTGTGTGTGTGTGAGTGGAGCAACCTGCTCTCAGCGCCTGGTTTCAAGCAGAGAGCCCAGCCCAGGGGCGATTTTAGTCCTCTTTCCGCAGCAAGGGAGCTGCTCCTGCTGCTTCTGTCTGTTTCTGAACCTGAACTCGGCAGGCCCTGGGTTTCAGGGCAATTTTCTGCATTACATTTTGGTTTAGCTCTTGGCCCGTAGAAATGATGACTTTGTTCTTCGGCTGGACCGTGGCTTTCCTTTTCCCTAGTGGGGACGGAAGTGGTGCCCAAGGCAGGCCCTTCTCGTGCCCGCTGGACTGGTGCACTCCTGCTCGATTCTAAGTTTCTCGAGGATGAGAACCATTTATAGTATTGTATTTGCACATCCTGATGAGGGGCACTGTGCCGTGTTTATAAAGCAGTGTCAAGAATTATGACGTGTCTCAGGTTTACGCTCCTTGGGAGCTAACCAGTGACCCGCCGGAGTTTCATGGTTGCTGACAGAAGACACGAAACACCTGGATTAGAAAAAAGGACTTTACTGCTCAAGCGACAGCCATGGGCAAAGTAGTGACATTTTTACTTGGTTCTCTGAGCCCCAGTTCCCAAAGGGTGGGTCCCACGTTAGGAGGACCCAGTGTCACCTGCATAAGATTATAGGAGAGGACCCCTGAGCTAAGGAACCTCAATCTTTTATAATGGGCAGTGGGCCTGCCTGACTTTTGTCCTGGAGGGACATACCATCTTTACTGTGCTGGGCAGTAATCAAACTTGCCCCTCGCTCTGGAGGGACACACTGTATCTTCGTAGACTGTTCTCTGTACAAACATCCTTGAAAAGATAGTCCTGAGCAAGGGCATTTGGTGCCTGTGCGTGTAAGACATGCAGAAATGTGAGAGACCCACAGAGAATTGTCTCCCAACAAGTAAATCCTCGATAAAGTCTTTTCTGTAGTTCCATTACGTGCATAAATGTATTATAATAGTAGTATTATAGTAAAAGCACACTAGTCACTAGAAATGGGAGACAGTAGGACCGGGCAAAGGCCTGTCAACAATGGGTCCTGTGAGGATACCAAACCCTTGGAGCCACAGAGGGTGCTGCCTCCACCCTCAGGACTGGGGCCATTGTTCTCCTTCTGCCAGCACCACAAAGAATTTTCTAGAGTCCCTGCGTTTTTGCAACACTGGCTCAAAATTCAACATCATGGTTGAATGCATCTGGTTGGATGAGCCTTAGGCATAGAAGCTGACTTTCCTGAGGATTTTTTCTGAGGAGTGGCTCAAATTCCCACCAAGACTCGTATGGTAGGGAAGTTTCCAGACATGAGAAGGGAATTCAGAGCCTCAGCCGACCCTTTGCTGGAGCACATATCTTTGGTAGCAGCTGATGTGTTAGTCTGCTTTTGCTTCAGGAGCTGGCAGGCAGAAAGAGAGGTGGTTTTTTTTCTTTACATTGCTTTTTGCAAACACTGGCGACATATATGTGTCTCAGGTAAGCTCCCAGCAGGTGTCCATCACACATGGGACAGGCCTGCAGGCTGAGTGCCAGCTACAGCCCCTCTGACTGTAAAATCTGGTGGCAGGAAACAGGCGTAACCACCGTCTGGTCGTAAGTCCCCATCAAGCTAACATGTTCTCAAATAGGATAAGTGTCAAAGGCAAGACCTAGAAAAAGATGCTGCTCTTGTATGTTTATCGCAGCACTTTTCACCATAGCAAAGATCTGGGATCAACCTAAGTGTCTATCAACAGATGACTGGATAGAGAAAATGTATGTGGAATATACATATACAAAGGAATACTATTCAGCCATAAAAAGAATGAAATCATGTCTTTTGCAGCAACATGGATGGACCTGGAGGCCTTATCTTAAATGAAACCAGACACAGAAAGACAAATGCCGAGTGTTCTCACTTGGAAGTGGGAGCTAAATAACGTGGTGTCAAGTGTGGGACGACGGACAGTGGAGACTTGGAAGGGTGAGGGGTGGGAGGGAGGATGACGAGAAGTTACTTAATGGGTACAGTATATATTATGTGAGTGATGGATACCCTAGAAGCCCTGACTGTGACGTAATCTATCCATGTAATAAAACTATACTTGTACACCATAAAGGCATACAAATAAACAAAAAAGAAAGAAAGAAAAAAACAAGGCAGGACCTAGTTCACCTCCCAACTCTGGGAACACCTCAGCCCTCCTCCCACCCGAATGTCCTTCTGGACAGAACATGGGCCAGGGCTCCATGTAGAAGTCGCAGAGGTGGCCGTTGCTCAAGGACAAAGGCCCTGCTATTTCTGCATGTGGGGAGGGAGCACCTCTGGGAGGAAGAGCAGACAGAGCTCTGCGCTGGGAATGTGTGGCCCAGGATGTCCCCACAACTTACCCTCCTCGGAGGAAGGGCTCCCAGGATGTCGAGTCCGGCGGCCAGGTTTGCCTTTTCCTCTGGTTCTCAGCCAGCCCTACTCGGGAACATCCTGTTTGTTACCCATGACCTTTCAGCCGTCACATGACCAGGTGGGAAGCCTCGAGATTTACCTTTGTACATTTCACACCAACTTATAAAGCTCTTTTGTTCTTGGCTGAAACCATTTTCCCAACAAAGTCAGCGGTAGACCCAGGCCCATTACAGAAACAAAGTGTTTATCTTGCAGATCGGCTCAGTCAGGTGTGCATAGCTGGAAATCGTCTCTTATGAGCCCCGAGTCTGGCATAATTAGAGTGTACTTGAGATCTCAAATAGAAAACCTTAATATAGCTAATAATGCTGTGTTTGGTACTGAAACCGATACCATGGAGAGAAGATGAAAGAGCAAGGAGTGAAAGTTAGTGCATAGAAAGGGGGCCAGGAAAACAGGCCTTCAGGGTTAAAAAAGAAATTATCGATATGGGTCCATAAAAAAAAAGGGGGGGCCCAAGTGTTTCCCGTGAAGCACATGAGCGGTGTTGGGTGTTGGGTGTGGATCGTGTCAGGAAAACTGACCAGGAGTGATGGATGGGAGAAGGAATGTAAGTATTGATTCTGCCACTGGATTTAAACCTTGTTCTTTTTCATGACTGAGAACCCAGATGCCACCAACCAGAGGAGCTAATGTCAAATTGGTGGCACAAGAAGGAAAGAGGCCAGAATGGGGCTCACATTCCTTCCTAACTGTGCCTCGGCTGCAGGACCTCTCTCTGGACCCAGAGAGGAAAATGTATATTCGCACAGCACCCTGCTTGCTGATGAGGAAATGCAGCCAGTGACTAACTGAATTTGGGGGAAGCCCCAGCTGGCTGGGTGGGCTTTGGCGACTGATGCGAAGCCCTGGTGTGTGTTCCTGGCTTGAGGACAGGACCTTCTTCCCCCAGACAGAAGGTTAATGAGAACAGAGAGCAGAGTATCTCAGGAAGCTTCATCCCAGCTCCCAGAACTGCTGCCCAAACGGAGCCTGTGCTGGCTTCTAACCTAATTGCTAATCTGAGCAGAATTGCTCCACTCGAGGCTTGGGGGCTGCAGAGCCATGGACCAGGTTGTGACCATCTTCTCTCCCAGAGTGCCAGCGAGTTCCGTCCAACTGACAGCAGGGCTGGGGGAAAGAACATCTGCTGCTACATTTTCTGAGTCACAGCTGTCTCTGCTGATGGCTTGTTTCTTAGAACCTGCCCACTTATTTTTGTCAACTCATCCAGGTCACAGAGTATCCTGATTGTCACTATTTTCCACCAAATTCCTCCTAGAACCTTTAGGGACAGAATGATCAGTTAGAGTAACAGCAGAAGAAAACATCCCAAGGGGTTGGTAGAGCAGGTGCCCAAAAGCCATAGATAACCTGGCCTGTGCGTCCTTTCCCAAGAAAGGAAGATAATAGTGGTAGCTCTGTCGTTATTGCCAGGACAATCCAAATTAATCAAGATTATCACTTTGTTTACTACGTATTTGGTTGAATTACACCAATTCAGACTACATAAGGAAGGACAGCCTGGATTAGAGATATCTTATTATTTAGGCATTTTCAAGAAATGGGGTTTTATTACAGTATTTACCCACATTTTTGTATATCTAAGGTAATTAGAACTAACTGCTACTTTTAAAAAGTGTTTTTAAATGGAAGCTCTGAGACACATTGATAATTAGCATCCTTTTATATCCTCAATTAAACTGCCAAAGTCTCTAGCAGTTTTCTTTTTTCTTGAGTTACTAAAACATAGCTCTGTAATTATATTTACCCTATTTGCCCAGAGAGCTCTTGTTCAGTGATGATGAAGACTGCTATGGCCCTGCTCACATCAAATTATCAAAAAATTTTAATTTGCCAAGTCCAAAATTCTTCATGAGGGTTTATAGTTCACAAATGCATTTCTGGTTTTAAAGCCTACATCTTGAGCAGGAAGACAGATTTCTGCTCTAACCGCATGGCGAGTCTGCCATATATTGGCTCACAGATGCGTATCTTCCGGCTTAGCCATTATTTCTATGGTACAAACATCAGAAACAGGATACACTCAAAGCAGAATTCAATTTTCAGGAAATGTGCCTGTTAAGTAGTGCGGGATCATGTTTTTCAAAAGTATATTGAGCACTTCCTTGTGTTGGGGCTGTGAGACCATCACCTGGGCTTTATCAGCATCCATTTAGGGGGTGCGGTGAGGGGTTTGGAGGACAAGCATTCCAGGGACCTGCCAACCACTCCTGCGGCTCAGTGCTGAAAGTACTGTCCCTTTCCCACAAGCTGGCATCAGACGGCTGTTCTGAGCTGCAAAATCTGGGGAACAAACCAAAGATCACAAGAGATCAGACTCTGCCCACACACATTGCAGGTGTCTAAGTCAGCCTCTCCTGGTCGCAGCTGAGACAGCCTTGATTGCTATACAAGAATCGAATTAGGGGAGTTTAAACGCCAATCAATCACTGCCAAGCACGTGTGCCAGTGAAGCAGGACGTGCAAGCTGTGTGTAATCAACAGAGGGGCTCGTTAAAATCCATTACATTTCCTAAGTCGAAAATTGATTGCTGTCTCCCTGCACACCTTCTAACCCTCACCTGACAGCTTCGTCTGACATCATTTATCAGTTGTGACCAAATACTGACAAGGAAGTGGACACACCTCTGGCCAAATTATCACACTTTGGGTCTGGTCTTTCTGCATGTGCAGAAGTGATTGTGTTCTCTCCTAGCAGAAGGAAATAAAAGAGAAGGTAAAAATATTCTCCCTTCAGATATAAACACAAACAAAAAATGGATCAGACTTCCATAGAATTATTTCCACAAAGGCCGCGTAATAACTTCAATTCTTTTGGCCAAGAACTTTCAATCATATCTACACTAAATTTCTTTTCCCTAAGCATGCAACAAAATGCAGACACCCTCCACTGAAACATCCACAGGACATGCAGAACTAGTTGAATGTCATGATTAAGCTTTGGGCCTGTGTATTCCTAGAAGGCTGAAGGTTTCAGAGACATATGAAAATTCAAACTTATCAGGGTCCAGATGTCTGCAGGCCATTGTATGTCCATTTGTTGGATCCTTTTGTGGGTACTAAACTTGTATTCACCTCCAGAATTGGAGGTTGAACTTGGACAAGTAGCCTCCATTCTCAGAACCTCTATGGCTTCACCTGTACCATGGGGATAATAATATAGCACTGCTTCCTGCAGTTGTTGTGAGGATAAATGAGATAATGCATACAAATTTCCTAGTTTGGTACTTTGCACATAATAGGTACTCAATAAGTATTTGTTCTTTTGAGTCCTTTGCACTTCTCTAAAGTACTAATCCTGCAATTGAACTTTCTAATTAAGCTCTATGAAACGACTGATGTAAAATATCTTTGCTATGGAGGACTTTCTTTGGGGCTTGGTGAGGACGTCCTGGTGGGATAGCCAGGTGCATTTTGATGTCATCATCTCCTCTTTTTGGCCTCTTTTATAGTGTGCCTTCCAGCACACACACTCAATATTCCCCTTTCAGGAGTCTTCTGTTGTAGCTATGTGCCCATAATTCCCAGGCATATTACAGAACTGCTTTTACTCTTTCCTGGGCTCAGTTCCTAGTTTGGTTATCATACCTAAGATGCCTCCGAGATCTTCCTTGTGCCTATTGGGAATGCTGAGCGAACCCACACAGGCTTGGAATCTAGGTGTTGAAGCCGGCCTGAAATTGGCTTTCAATTTTGCAGAACCTATCAACCTCAGGTCCCTGGTGCGGACTGAAGTGATTTTTAAATCGTAGGTCTTGCTGCCTGGCAGTAACTGGGCCTTGTCAAGTAGGAAAATGCTAGGATAGTGATGACTTGAGCCCTTTTCTGAATAAGGAGCATTTCCCTTCTCTACTGTTTACTGAAAATGTGGTGAGCTTTATTGCCTAAGTGTTAAAGCACAAGGACAAACGGAAATCACTTTAACTTCCATTCAAAGAATGTCGTATTGCCTGCTCGTTTCCAGAGGGCAAAAAAGGGCAGCTGGCTGCACAAGAAAAGGGTCTATTTTGCAAGTACAAGTCTCTAAAACTCTACTTGCATGCTGTGTTTCATTTCTTAAGTGCCTAAGGCTAAAATAGGAATGTGCGCTTGCTATAGCCTTTTGACTTGTTCTAACATATTGGGATTGTGATAGAACTTAATGTAATGAAGTCAATTGATACGTAAGAAAACGGTGTTTGCTTAGTCAAAAATAAGTTAGTTTTGTATTGGAAGGGTACTGTTTTTCCATAGGATTAAATATCTGTTAAGTCTTGGGATTGGAAGGGAGCAACTATTTATCTAAATAAATCTTTATAGGAGATCATTCTCAAGGGACTAGTCAGCCTTTGGTTGGTTATATCCACTGCCCAGAAACTCTGTCCTTCCTTAGTGCATTGCGTCCAAGAAATGGATTCCTTAAATAAGCCCCAAATTGTCCTGAAATAACCCTCGCCTGTTGGCTCCATTCCGAATGCAATGGGACAAGTCAGGATTAATTTACTTCTCTTCTACCCGAAAACCTGTAAAATATTTGAAGGCAGCTATAATATCATGTTTTCCCTGTCTTTTCTCTTCTCTGGGATAAATTTGCCTAGTCCTCTGATTCCTACATACCATCCTGGTTAATTTTTCTGATAATGCTATGTTTGATCCTCATTCCTCATAAAGAGAAAGAAATATCCAAAAATGAATAAAACATGTTAGGTTAGTAAGCCTTAGTAATTAGGATTTTATGGCAAGCACTTTTATTAATGTGTCAGAAGGGGACACAGCCATGATTTATTTATGTACATATTTAGTTATGTATACTGTACCTTGATAAAAATATTTAGTATCTGAAAATACATAAACCACATTAAGATAAAACAATTTGTCAGAAAGAAATCAGATCAAAGGGAAAATGAAAGTAGGAAAAAATAAGATGATGCCAAAGAGGAGATTAATACCCAAAATGCATGTCAGACTCCAGTGCTCAGCTTGCTAACAGCCCAAGCAAAGGGTAACTAATTATTAATAGTTATATGATTCTCAGGCTGCAAAAGGTAAAAACAACCCCCATTCCTACCTGTACTATACAACAGGGGTCCCCAACCTATGTTGAGCTGTGTAATTATTTCATTATATAATACAATGTAATAATAATAGAAATAAAGTGCACAATAAATATAATACACTTGAATCATCCTAAAACCATCCCCCCTCCTTCACAGTCCATGGAAAAATTGTCTTCCAAAAAAAACGGTCCCTGGTGCCAAAAAAGCTGAGGACCACTGCAAACCATTTTTGGTGCTGAAACATTCCTTCTGTGGCTCCATATGAAGGGGATACTGGATGAAGTATTTTGAGCTATAATTTTCAAAGTTCACCCTTTTAGATGCAGTTCTGTGAATTTTGATAAACATAATTCATGTAACCACCACCACAATAAAGACATAGAATATTTCTATCACCCCAAAAAGTTCCTCATGTCCCTTTGGTGTCAGTACCCCTGGTCCCAGCCCCTAGGAACTACTGATTTGATCTCACTTTCTGTATTTTTTGCCTTTTCCAAAATGCCACATAAAGAGAATCACACAGCATATAACCTTTTGGTCTGGTGTCTTTCATTCTGCATAATGCTTTTCAGATCCATCTGTGTGGGTGTGGGTGTCACTCGTCCATCCCTTGTAGTGCTCTGTGGTACTCCGACAGCCTGCTACAGCTCTCATCCACTTGTTTACCCCTTCGCCACTTAGTAGACGTTTGGATTGTTTCTAGTTTGGAGTGACTATGAATAAAGTTTCTATAAATATTCATGTACAGGTATTTGTGTGGACATATGTTTTCATTTCTCCTGAATGAATACCTAGGTGTGGGATTGCTGGATCATATGGTAAATATATGTTCAACTCTATGAAAACCTGCCAAAAATGTTTTCGAAAGGGGCAACACCATTTTCCTTCCTGCCAGCAGTGTGTGAGTTCCAGTCACTGTACATCCTTGCCAACACTTGATATTCTCAGTCTTTTTTCTTTTAAAGTTTAGCTACTCTGATAGGTATATAGTGATATCTCATTGTGGTTTTCATTTGTTTACTTTTCATTTATTTTAGTAAATTCTTTAGTAATATTTATTTTTAAATCCCTTGCCCATTTTTCTTTATTGTATTGATTGTTTTCTTAATATTGAGTTTGAGAGTTCTGGATATATTCTGGATACAAGTTCTTTAACAGGTATTTTTTTTGTGATATTTTCTGCCAGTTCATATCTTGTGTTTTCATTGTCCTAACAGTGTCTTTTGAAAAAAAAGAGTTCCATTTCTGTTAAGTTCAGTTGTCACTTCTCCGCTGTATGATTCATGCTTTATACGTCCTGTCTAAGAGCTCTTTGCCTTGCTCGGGGCCTTCTATGTTTTCTTCTATACGTTTTATACTTTTAGGTTTAATTGTTGGATTATGTCAATTTTAAACTGTCTACTACATTATTGGAATAAGCAAGTGAATGCGTTTCAAAGATATGTTTACTAAACAATTCTTAATAAAAGCCAATGACATCATGGCAAAGAATATTACAGAAACAGCTTCTACCGGGCAAGCTGAACCTATGACATAACTTTCTGTTGCTCTGACATAATTCAATGATAGATTATAGCGTCTCTAGAGAAAACTTCTTGACTTGGGGGGATTTAAAACTTGTAAAGTTGCACACAAAATTAATCTAGCTTTGAATTTTTCCAAACAGAGGAACTATAATTTTCATTAGACTTTCAAATGGGACAGTGATCACCATTTGCTCCCCAAAATGTTAAGAACCATTGACCTAAAGCAAGGGTCCACAGACCCCATGGCCCACGGGCCAAGCCCAGCCTGCCACCTGTTCTGTAAGCTTCACTGCTACATAGCCATGCTAATCTGTACTGGCCATGGCTGCTTTCTCGCTGTAACACTACAGTTGAGTTGTTAGGGTGGGTTCCCTTTTCCACAGGAGGAAGACCAAGGAAGATGTCCTAGGCTTGTAAATACTAAGATTTGCAGGTTATAGAGTGATCACTCAACTGAATGATCCCAGGGTACCTCTTTCTATGTCCCAGAGCATGGCTGTAATAATTTTAAATTGTGAAATACTGTAAGTGGTCATTACTGTACACCCAGCTTTGAACTTTGAGCAATGTATCTTCTGGTTGTGGATATACCAGTTGAGAAATGGGTCACCTCAAAGTGAATGAGGTGGCTCCCTACATAGAAAGTTAGCTATATGCCATTTAAATACATGTCATGTTTCTTCATTGTCATTGTTTTTTTCTGAATAGTAGCACTGAAGCCCTTCTTTGTACTAACAGAATAAATTAGATATCTGTTACAGTTACTCCCGACTCATGACCATAAAATCATGTTGTCTGCAAATGAGAGGAAGTTTTTCATTTTCTTTATAGAAGCTTCTTTCTGGGGCACACATAGAGTACTGAGCTTTTCCAAAAGTAGTATCTGACCAATTAAAGGCAGACTTTTAAAAAATGTGAACCAGAAAACATTTTTATTTTATTTTGAGGATTCATCCCCAAAAACTGTTTCTACTAACTCAAAGTCTAGCAGTGTTTTTAAAGTACTGATTCTGAGTTCAACCCAAGTCAATAAAACCAGTTTACTCCTTATAGATTTCTTCATAGGATGCTTGAATATTACATTGGTCACTGCTGGAAGAGCCGTACCTAAAGCCCATCTCATTTCAGATATTGCCTGAGAAGCCCAGACTTGTAATTTCTATAGAGGGAAACAGGCATACATTTTTAATGAAGTGTTCAATAAGTTAAATATATCTATACTTTGGAATGGAATAAAGGGCTGTCCTTTTGAAAATGATGTTAATGATCACAGGGTAAAACTAGATAGGACCGTACCTATGGGGTTGATGGAAACTCTCCTAGGTTGGGCGGGAGCTAGACCCTAAACTCAGTGAGACTGGGCTCCACATCCTTCTCGTTCACGTTCATATCCTCAGTTCCTAGCTCAGTGCCTGTCGCACAGTAGGCAATGAATGAATGAATGAGTGAGTGGGTGCACAAATGGGTATTTTCTGGACCCAGGTAGAAATTTGCGTGGGCAATCTGCAAGTACTTAATGATTGATCAAGTATGCATCTGCCTTGCAACCCCAGGCTGGGAGTTCTTTCCAGAGACCTCCTCACACAGGACTGTGAAGGAGCATGTGGGAGGATGCAGGCCCTGGGCTGCTTGTGGTACTGTGACTTGGAAGTAGCCTAGGTGTCCATCCCTAGGGGATTGCATTAGTAAAGGTGTATAATATGGAATACTTTGCAGTAATCCAGATGTACATACATAGCAATGTGGATTAATCTTTAAAATGTTCTCTTTGGTCAAAAAAGAAACAGAATGAGATTGATAGCATGTGACATTTATGTAAAGTACATGGACACATTTGGGGGAAGAGTATCAGAGAGGACAAGAGCATGGATTCTCCAGCCAGACTTCATGGGTCCAAATCCCAGCTCCACTCCCTGCCATCTTAGGTGAAGTTACTTAATTTATTGGTGCCTCAGTTTCCTCATTTGTAAGATGGTGATAATCTCATTGCATTGTTGTTCAGATTTGATGCATTAACATATGTGAGGCATTTAGAACATAGAGTGAATGCTCATAAGCATTACCTATTGTTCTAAGTATTATAAAGGTGTATGCAAATTTAAAGACATATTAAACAGATTAAAGTGGGTGACAAAGCAGGTAAGGGGAAGGGAATGGGATTTAGGAACAAAGATGGAAGCATAAGGAAAAAAATGGGAAAAAGAAAGTTCCTTAGAGCTTACTGTTTGGGGTTACTTAATTTGTAACACTAGGAAGAGTAAACTTTCCAGGTTTACCTGGTATCTGAGATTCCAAAACTTGAATAACAGTTTCAAATCTTGGATACCTATGTCTAGACCTGTCCTCTTTATAGTATTTGAAAGCCAAATTCAGATCCTTATGTGAGAATTTATTGTACCTGAGTCTTTCAAGGTTACTAGAAAATTGAGTTAAGTGTTGGATTGATGAGATCTCTGCTCATCGCTTCTGGTTGCACTGTTGCTTGTCACCTTGTTAATCTCATCGGGGGTTGTCTTTTTTTTTTTTTTCCCTGGCCTGGCAATCTCTGACAGATCAGGCACTAGAAGGGAAAGGCCCACACTTGCTGCGACCTATTATAGATAAAACTTGCTTTAAAATTTTCAGCAACTTGTAGGAAAGATGTTGGAAGAGAAATCCTTTCCTCGAGGCATCCAAAGGGCACTGAAGGTTTCCAGTGGAATTTGAAATCTTCCTACTTAATCTCACACTTTCGAGCCCCCTGATCTCACCAGTGTGAGGGGTTAAAATGCGGGTAAATATTCATTCTTTATATAGTCCAGATTGTCCATTCAAATGTTGATAGCAAACACAGAGAGCCCAGATATGACATGGTGTTTGCCAGTAGTTCCCAACATGGAGTCAGTGTTGGTATTTGTTACAGGTGATTTGCTTCTACTCACATGCATTTTTTGTGTATAAGTGAGTGGGCTCAAGATTATTGCTATAATAATTTCCCTGCCTTCACTTGCATCTTGTTTGATGAGAAAAGCAGAAGACACCCAGAAACAAATGAGGAGACTTAATGAAGAGAGGGTTTGCACGGTGGCAGGTTAGAGGAACAAACAAGATGGCGAGGCAACCTGAGACTGCAGCAGGTGCGCGATGTCCCCACCCAAGGGCTGAAGGGGAAGGTTCCTGGAACCTCACTAGGGCTGGAAGAGGTGCCACCCAGAGGGGGCTGGGCTCATGAAGGGACGTAGCTACCCCCAGCGTCACAGAGCCCTATCAAAAAGCACGGACTGTGACCTCTCTCTGCTGCCCTCAGGTTTCCTGATGTTGTTCCACTGGCCAAACCCAACCCGATGCCAGCAGCAGGCTTGTCTAGGAGATAAAAGCGATCAGCTGCCCAGGGCCCAGGGCAGACGGGTGCAGAGAATGGGTTGGGGAGATGGCACATGGAGAGGTGCCAGCACACATTCCTATGTTCCTTTTTTTTAAAATAATAATAAGGAGAAAAGAAGTTTGCAAATCTCATGGTACCATGGGAGTGCAGTACAAACATGAGTATAATCTATTGTGGATTTTATGGCAGAAAAGCAATTGGGAATTACCGGTCTCTGAGGCTGACTCCCAAGGTAGAAATACAGGTAACATTTTCCTCGGATGTATCTCCTGTGCTAACATTGAACACAATCAGGTTCTATTTATAAATCCATTTGATAGGCAAATATCTGTTAAGATTTAAATATCTGTCTTTAGAAGAGGAAATGTAAGCTCTGGTTCTGATCCCTTGTCTGTCTTTACCATTGCATACCCGGCATCTAGCACAGCGCCTGGCAGTGTGAACGAATGAATGAGGAGCAATCTCTCTGGGTACCTTAAGTATTCTAGGTGTGGACTCATTGGGCTGTCATCCCATTCAAAGATAATGATAGTGACTTTGATAATTATGTCAAATTCACTTAAAACAAAAGATCTTAGTATCATGACCAGATAGTGATGTACAAGTTTGCACCATGATGGGGTAGAGTGGAAGAATGTAACTGTGAAAACACCTCATGTTCGGTTTGCCAAGGAAGGGAAGGAAATCAGGACTGGAGATAGAATCTGGTCCTGCGAGCGGTGGAGTCTGACCTTGGTCCCTGTGTGCTGGTAGAGATGCGGGTGGGCTGGCAGTTGTCTCTTACCTTTGCTGAAAGCATTCACCACACATATCCCTCACCCACCAAAAGAAAGGAAAAAAAAAAAAAAAACGCTGGAAAGGTAAAAAGGCAAAACCCTGGAATAGGTAGGGTTCTAAACTCCAGTTCTCTTCTACGTATATGTAAAAACTCACCAGAAGAACTGGTATCCTTCTACTCTCTATGCTCTGGGAAAGGATTCACAGTCATTTGGTCGATGTTCCCTGGATGCTACTAAATATGATAAAAAGGAGAGACCGACCATTGAGGTCACTGTCTCTCCTAACCCCTGGTCATGCCGCAGCTTCCCGTGTGCTTGCTTTACTTGTGCCGTCCACGCTCATCTGCCACGACTAACAAGTAGCCCAAAGTAGTGGCACCTGAGTGCTTGATACTCCGGGTCACCCAGCATAGGGAGCGCCAATGGCGAAGTCGGGCAACGTGTAGGGAAGCCATCTGAGGGTCTGATCTCTTAGTCGGGGAAACACCATGGGTGGTGTCTCTTGTGAGGCTGGATGGGAGGTTCAGTCTGTCCAGGTAGGGAGTGATGGGTCTGGTCTCATGGTGGGGAAGGAGCTGCCTTTCTGCTGGGTCTCAAATGACAAGTACCATGGAATCTAATGGAATGAACTACGTAATGTGGACATCACCATTGTGATCAGTTCGGAAGGCTGGGCAGGTTGTTCAGGAGTGTGTTCTGTCCTTCCCTGGGGACCACAGATGTAGGATTGGAGAATCTAGAATGTGCTATCCTCATGTATTTAGAGAACTTTCCTAAGATGGGTGGGAGAGGCAAGTCCTCCTGAGAAGAGGTCTATAGGCCTCCCCTCTCCTCAAGAATTGGACATTCCAGGCGTCCCTGGGCCAACCAGTAAAGTCCCTGACAAATAGGAAGATGGTCCAAAGGGGCCTCACTGTGTCTTGCCGTGTCTCTATGGTGAAGACGGAGCTGGGGGGAGCCAAGAGCCAGCATCCACTCGGGACAGGGAGTGGATCAAAGTAACAATAAACTCATTTCAGTGAGGCCAATACGAGAACAGGTCAATAACCCTGACTCCCAGCCTGCTAATGTCCATTAGGAGGTACAGGACTCTGGGACTGACCTCACCACCAACCACTGTCCTCTCCTGGCTAATGGCTCCTGCAAAGAGTTTGCCCCAAATCTAGTGATCCATGTGTCCAAAACCACAGATTATAAGATAAGGAGTTCTCCGTGGGAGGAGAGCCCGATTTGACATTTAAGTGTCATCAGCACAGAAGGGGTGGCTACTACCCTTGAGAGAATGAACCTGCACATTTCCCAAGTCACAAGGACTGAGCATTTTTACATGTGTGTCCGTGAAAGGGCTAGTGGAGCCCTGTAAAGGAGCAGCTGGCACGTGCGCCAGTGGAGCTGGGTGAGACGTCTCAGCATCCTTTTTGTATAGTGCGGTTTTGTCACCACTTCCACGTGCAGGTCCAGGCTCTTCAGGCCAGCACAAAACAAAGCATATGGCACAGAATGGAAGGTGCAGAAACAGACCCATGCCCATATATGGTGACTTCACTTAGGACAACAGTGACCCTACAATGAGTGGAGAAAGGAGACCTTTTCAATAAATGATACTAGGTCAATTGGCTATCCATATAAACATACGAATTTTGACCCCTGTCTTATACTGAACACAAACATCAATTCTAAGAAAGTTATAAATCTCAATTTGAAAAATTTAAAAAATAATAAGGCTTCTAGAAAAGAATATGAGAGATATTTTTATGACTTTGGTGAAGCAAAGATTTTTCTTAAACAGGATACACAAAGCAGTAACCATAAAGGAAAAGATTGACAATTGGGACTACATTAAAATGTAAAAGGTCAGTTCATTGATAAACAACATCAAGGCAAGTGAAACACAAGCAACAGAGTGAAAGAACATAATTACAATACATATATGTACAAAAAGACATATTCAAAATATGTAAAGAGCACCAAGAAATCAATAAGACAAATACAGGCAGCCCAATAGAATGATGGGCAAAAGACTTGAATAAGGACTTCACAAAAGAGTAGATTCAAATGGCTTAACAATCTTGTAGAAAGATCATTAGTTATTAGGTAAATGCAAGTTAAAAATCACAATGAGGGAGGTCCTGGTTCCAGGTAAGATGGAGTAGGTGCTCACAGAATGTAACTAAAAATCCTGAACAATATTCATGAAGCAGCTATCCGAGCACTCTGAAAAGTAAGTGCTAGCGGGCCCAGACCCCAAAGTGTGCATTAGGTGTGGAAAGTGAGAAGCCCTCTTTTCTTTGGTTCGAGGAATGGGAAACCAGTCCCCATTCTTTCCCACTCCAGCATGCAGAACCCGAACGCTGCAGCTGGGGGAGTGACAGCAGCACCCGGATGGTGGTATCACTCTTTGAGCCAACACCATGGGTGAAATCCCTATTATTTTTCCTATTTTCCTCTCTTTATCCTCTATGCCATTGCTTTTCCCCCCTCTCTATCTTCTTTATCTTCTCTGCCTTGCAGGCAGAACCAGTTGCAGGAAGCATGTGGCACAGTGTGGAAGTGAAAGCTCCAACTTTCTAGTCCAAAGAGGAGCCCTTAGATCACACGGAGGAGGGACTTTCAAGAAGCAGTTCCGAGCTGGGCATGGTGGCTCACACCTGTAATCCCAACAACTCAGGAGGCTGAGGCAGGAGAATAGCTTGAGGCCAGGAGTTCAAGACTTCTAGGAAACACAGTGAGACCCCATCCCTAAAGATAATTTTTTAAAAAACTAGCCAGGCATGGTGGCACATGCCTATAGTCCCAGCTACTCAGAAGGCTGAGGCAGGAGGATTGTTTGAGCCCAGGAGTTAGAGGCTATAGTGGGCTATGATCCTGCCACTGCACTCCAGCCTGGGCAACAGAGTGAGGTGAGACCTTAAAAGAAAAAAAGCAGGGCCGGGCACGGTGGCTCACTCCCGTAATCCTAGCACTCTGGGAGGCCGAGGCGGGTGGATCGCTCAAGGTCAGGAGTTTGAGACCAGCCTGAGCAAGAGCGAGACCCTGTCTCTACTAAAAATAGAAAGAAATTATCTGGCCAACTAAAAATATATATAGAAAAAATTAGCCAGGCATGGTGGTGCATGCCTGTAGTCCCAGCTACTCAGGAGGCTGAGGCAGTAGGATTGCTTAAGCCCAGGAGTTTGAGGTTGCTGTGAGCTAGGCTGACGCCACGGCACTCACTGTAGCCCGGGCAACAGAGCGAGACTCTGTCTAAAAAAAAAAAAAAAAAAAAAAAAGCAGTTCCATGAAATTATATGAACTTCCGGGCTCACCCCCAAGTTCCAAGTTGCACATGCACAGCTCTGACCCTGAACAGCATACTGAAGGCTTTGAGAACTGACTTACAGGGTAGAGCATCACCCAGGTTCCAGACTGGCCACGGGATCGTGCACCCCCAGGACAGAGCGAAAGAGCACCGCAAAGGCTTTGTGCATGGAACCAAGGTTGGGACCACAGCACACAGGGGTAGGGGCGCGAAATTTGTATGGCCTGAACATCTATCTTAGTGACTTCAGTGTTAAGCAAATAGCTCTTAGATGTGACACTAAAAGCACAACCCATAGGTTTGAACAGGCACTTTAGCAAAGACAATGTATGGATGGAAAATAAGCACATGAAAAGGCACTTAATGTCACTAGGGAAATGCAATTTAAAGCCACAGTGAGGCACCACTACGTACCTATGAGATTGCCTAAACTAAGGTAAAATCCGGTAACACCAAACGTAAGTGAGAGCACAGATACTGGAACTCCCATTGTTTCTGGTGAGAATGCTGCTTATGGTTTTTTGCATATAGTTAAACATACAATTACCATATGACTCCACAATACCACTAAGTATTTATCTTAGTTGAATGAAAATTTATGTTCACATAGAAGTTGCGACCTGTACACAAATGTTTATAGCAGCTCTGTTCATAATTGCCCAAAACTGGAGCAACCTAAACGTCTCTCAGCTGGTGGATGGACAAACAAACTGGTACTTCCAGACAATGGAATAGTACTAAGTAATAACAAAAAAGAATGAATTACTGATAAATGCAACAACTGGAATGAATTTCAGAGGCAGTATGCTGAGTAAAAGGAGCCTGTCTCAAAAAGTTACATATTGTAGGATTTCATTTCTAGAAATGATATTCCAGAAAAGATAAGGGTATAGGGATGGTGAACAGAGGAGTGGTTGGCAGGTGTAGGCTGGGGGTTAGGGAAGGTTTCACTACAAAGGGACAGTTGAGACTGTTTTGGGGGGATGAGGGAGCTGTTCTATAGACAATTTGTGGTGAGGGTTATATGAGCCTATATGGGTTTTAAAAATAGAATTATACATCTGGTATGCAATGTGTAGAATTGTATGTGACGCCAAGGGAAAAAAAACTAGAACCATATAGTGTTGTGTGTGCATGTTTATCTTGATTATGGTGGTAGTCACACAGGTCTATACGTTCCATCAAAACTCATTGATAATATCTCATTGTGATTTTATTTGCATTTCACTGATAATTAGTGATCTTGAACAGCAGAAAGTCAAATACCGCATGTTCTCACTTATAAGTGGGAGCTAAAAATGTGTCCACATGGACAGAGGCTATGGAATAATAGATACTGGAGACTCAGAAGGGTGGGAGGGTGTGGGGGGTGAGGGTGAGAAATTACTGAATGAGTACAAGGTACAGTATTGAAGTGTTACACTAAAAGCCCAGACTTCCCCACTACGCAATGTATGCATGTATCAAAACTGCACTTGTACCCCCTAAATTTATACACATTTTAAAATGCAAAAAAACCCTCATTGAACATTTAAAATCTGTGATTTTTGTTGTATTTGAAGAATATATACTACAATAAAGTTGAATTAAAATATTGATAAATCAAACAGATCATGATAAAATACTACTGCACATCTGCATGGTTAAAATGAGAAAGGATGACAATGCCAGATGTTGATGAGGACATGGAACAGCTAGGAATCTCATTTCCTGAAAATCAGGGTATACAATTTTTCAGAAATTCTCTGTTGCCGTCTCCTAATGCTGTCAAATCTACACCTGAGAACACTTCTCATTGTCTACCTTACAGAGGAGAGCACACAGAGTGCCAAGACCCAAGGCTGCTATAATTCAGAGCAGTGCTATCCCAGCCTGAATCTGGGGACAACCCAGATATTGATCAAAAACAGAGTGAAGAAATAAACTATGGTGTATTCACACAGTGGAATATTACAGAGAAATGAAAAAGACAAACTACTGCAGAGGTGCAGGGTACAATGGTACAGGCAGCAGTCAATGTAACCTGGCAAACACCAGATACTCCATTACTAAATTCAAAGAAAAACTTCTGAGTCTTAAAATGAGAACACTCCTATATTTCCCCTGGTTCAAAAAAATCAACAACAAAAAATCCAGAGCACCAACTAGCTTCATTTCTAACTCACCTCCTAAAAATTGCGTTCATATGTCTGAGAACTGCATTTACTTAACAAGAGGCTTGTAACTTGTAAGCTGAGGCAGGCATCTCTGGTTAGCCGTGATCAGTGGAGGTGACAGTATTAGGCTGAGGACCCCATAATGGGGTAGAGAAGAGTGTCAAGATTTTGGGAGCAGAGTCTTTTTGGGGTTTGTTTAAATTTTTGGAGGGTGAAATATTTCATTCCTGAGTTTCTTACTACAAAAAGAACGTCTTTGTTTTATTTGTTAAACCATTTTGTTTGCCTTTTTATGCATCTGTGTCAGATTTCCCCATGTTTTCATCTTGCCAGAATCATTAATGATAAATTCTTCCAGTCAAGAAAAATATTAGGTTTAACCATGAATCAAAGAGTCACAGTCCCACCCACCTCCTATCAATCTTACTGAAAGAAGTAAATCAAAATTCTTTGACGGAAAACGAAAGCGAATTGTCCATCAAAGCTGAGTGGCTGCTAGATTACTTCCACGTCCAGACCGCATCTTTCACGGAGATGAAAACAAGGCGATTAATTTCAAAGTCTCTCTCGGGGGCTCGTCGAGATTTCACTGCTCTCCACCAGTCCATAAAGGTCCCGTGAAGCGATCGACTATGGAAAAGTAAAATGTAAATGCTCCTGGCTCACTGTGTCTGCATCGCTAAGGACAGCCAAGACTTTAAGTCGGGATAACACAGAATCATCACGTTTTGGGGCAGTCATATCTGCAGTCTTTGCTTCCGGGTCCTTCCCCACAGCACACACGTGTGCCCCGATCACCGCGTCCGTCACAAAAGGGGTTCTTTTCTGCTATTCAAATTCCAGCACATAGGTGGCTCAGTCTACACTCTCTCAGTTGGGGGCTTTCAGTGACAATGGCAGCTCTCAGATCCCCGGGACCATGCAGGTGCCCGGCTGAACAGTCTCGAACCCACAGCGCTGGTGGAACGTGTTCTGTTTCCGACCTTCCTCCCAGAGGAGGTCACCCCCCGACTTGGCCTTAAGCAAGTGCATCACGGTCAGGTCACACTGGCATCTGACCGCACCCTGGGTGGCTCTCCTGCGTTCCAGCACAGCACAGGCCCGTGGGGCCTGGGCACACACAAATCCTTAGATCTGTCCCCTGCATGACCTCTATGTTGATTATTTTTTTAATCTAAGGGAAGCAATTTGGCGTGTTCTACCTCCCACACAGAACAGTGGGGAAAGAGTTCATTTTGGGTCTGACAGACCTGCGTTTGAACCCCAGCTGTGCCATTTACCAACTATGTAATCTCTAAATTCGCTGACCCCTACGGTCCTCACTTACACAGTAGGAATCGTATCAACCTCATTGAGTATTTGAGACTTTAAGTAAAAGGACATCTGTAAAATGTTCATCGGCGTTTCCCTCTTCACTGTGTCATTCCTGTTAGGACACAAACATGCTAAGACAACTCTCGTCCTAAAAAACAAATGCAACCTGTTCAGCACCGTGTCCCCTCCTCCTCTCCCCGCTGTGGATAAACTCTCCTAAGAGTAGTCTGTACTCACTGTCTGCCACCGACTCTCTCCTCTCGTTGACTCCCGAATCCACCCTTGCCTGTGTGGACTTTCATTCTGACGGCTCCATAAAACAGCCCCAGCCGAGGTCGCTGACAGCCGCCATGTTGCTGCAGCCAGTAGTCCATTCTCAGTCTGTAGCTTGACATCCCATAGCCTTTGGTCACTCGTGTTTTTCTCTTTGAAACCCTTTCACCCCTTGACTTCTAGGTTGGCCCCTGCTCCTGTTCCATCAGCTTCTCTGTCTCCTTTGCTGCTAAACCCTGGAGTGCCTCTGGGTTCTTCTTGCCCTGCTCTTATTTCAGTGTAAACTTCACTCGTGCCCATGGATTTAAATACTTCTAAATGCTGGGGGCTCCCAAATTTATACTCTAGACCTTTACCTTGAACTTCAGACCCCTATGACATCCTCACGTGGATGTGGCCTCTTTGTCTCTCACACATCACCCCCGGTTCATCATCGAGTCCTGTGGAAACAAATCCAGAATTTGGACATTTCTCCTGATCTCGTCCTGGCCCAAGCCACTGTTGTCTCGTGCCTGGATTATTGCAGGAGCCCCCATGTTGTTCTTCCTGCAGTGTCCTTGCCCATGCTCAGCACACCCAGAGTTGTCCTGCAAAAATGTGAGACAGACCCCATCATTGTGTCACTCTCTCTTTCAGTATGTTTAAAAGTCAAAGCCCTTCATGGCATGCCTCTGCTCCCTTTCCTTCTGCTCTCACCGGCACTCTGCTGCAGCCACTGGCTTCCTTGCTGCTTCCCAAACACCAAGCAGTACCTGCCTCAGGGCCTTTGCACTTGTCATTTCCCCTCACGGGAAAGCCCTTCGCCCGAACACCCAAGGGCTCACCCCCTTGTTCTCTTCAGGCCTCTGCTCACGTGTTAGAGAGGAATTTCTAACCGCACCACAGAAAGTCAGCGACTCCTCCCTCCTCCCCCTCTCCTGGCCTTTCTTACCCCTGAGCCCTGCCTCAGTCTCCTCCGTGGCACATTCCACATTCTTGCATAACATACAATTGCTTTTTTAGTTTATTGTCCGTCTCCCGTCACTCAGCAAGTTGTGGAATCTACATCTCAGTTCTGCGTCCTTTAACCAGACGGGTCCAAAAGTTCATTTCTAGCCACCTCCCAAAGACAGTGTGAGGAGTAAACATGATAATAGATACAGAAATGCATTGGCAGGAATGAAAAGTGCTGCCCAAATGTACGGCATTAATTCCATCATCATCATCACTGAAGAAGATTCCAGGGTGTTCTTGCTTCTACCATCTTTGGGTCCCCCTCCCTCTCCTCCTGTCTGAAGAGGAAGCCCGGATCCCTCCTTGCACACTGACAGAGGGGCGGCTGAGGGTTCTGTAGGTCAAGGAACCGTGAGGAGTGGCTGTGGGCAAGCCACTGTGCTTCTCAGAACCTTAAATTCCCTAATAGACAAGGCTGTGGTATTTATGCTATCTCCCTGCCTTGCATGTCAGAGTTGATAAAGTTAGAAGAAACAATAGATACGCAGGTGCTTGCTCTGTACAAAAGATTTAGCAGCATCAGTAGGTGTGGAATGGTGGTGTCAGCACTACTGGTTGTGTAAACTTGGGCCGAGTTACTTCTCTGTGCCTCAGTTTCCACAAGTGTAAAATGAGGGGATAATAGTGCCCATCTCTCGAGGTTATAGCACATGGGTTAACTGAAATGCACTCACAGTAACATCTGGCTGTCCTACTAAGTGGTACCTAGCTTTACTATTATCTTCCTACTGTTGTTACTATTAGTAAAGAATCAGGCCGGGCGCGGTGGCTCACGCCTGTAATCCTAGCACTCTGGGAGGCCGAGGCAGGAGGATCACTCGAGGTCATGAGTTCAAGACCAGCCTGAGCAAGAGGGAGACCCCGTCTCTACTAAAAATAGAAAAATGATCTGGACAGCTAAAAATATATAGAAAAAATTAGCTGGGCATGGTGGTGCATGCCTGTAGTCCCAGCTACTCGGGAGGCTGAGGCAGTAGGATTGCTTGAGCCTAGGAGTTTGAGGTTGCTGTGAGCTAGGCTGACGCCACGGCACTCCAGCCTGGACAACAGAGCAAGACTCTGTCTCAAAAAAAAAAAAAAAAAAAAGAATCAAGCGTCATGCAAACAATTCTTTTTTATTATTGTGCATTCTTTTTAACTGGAGCCAATGAAAGGTGATTAAAGAGATTAGGGGATTTTGTTTGCACACGTATTTATTGGATCCTAGCTACCCACAAAAGCATTTTACAGGGATGTCTAATGAATGGTCCAAGTCTAGCTCATATATATACAGACCTCTCTCTCAGTCTGTCAGAATTCCTGTGATGTCCTTTGATACCCGTCTTAGGGAAGAGTGAGCGGCGGGAATCAGAGATGAGAGCGAATGGGAAGGCTGTGTCCACATAAGCCTGGCTCGCACCCCGACTGTGACTAGAGCTGTGGATTTCACGGGTGTCTTCCCCAAAAGGATTTGGGGTGTGTCTTTGTGCTTCAAAGTCACATTCATAAGTTACCTCCCTTCTTTGAGTTTCAGTTTCCACACTGTAAATGGGAAAGTAATAACTACCCTAAAAATAACAGGAACCACTCTCCAGTCCTGTCCTACCCTTGATTCTAACAATAATGAATTCATGGCAGTTGTTCCGGTAAGCCAGCTTCTGCTCTTTGAGAGGAGGGTGGTGTCTTTGCCTGCACTGCCAGCCGCCAGCCCCGTCCTGCCGGCTAGCTCCCCCTGTCTGCAGGGACATTTCCTCCGGCCCCTCCTGTGTGTCCCCATAGAAACCCCTGTCCAGCCCCTTCAGAACTCACCCCACAGCGTGGACGTCCCTCCTCTCCTTGTCAGTCTCTGTCATAACCTGCAAAGCCCTGGCGGCCATTGGCTCTCCGCTGCCCAGCACCATGCCTAGCACATAGATGGCACTCCATAAATATTTACATCTCAGCAGATTTTATTGACAATTATTTAAAAACACTTACACATATCTTAGAAGAATTATTATGAGATAAAATGTCACAATAGATGTGACAGCACCTCAGAATACTAGAAGCACTGGGAAAAGAATATATATTAAAACATGAAATAGACCTTTCCCCAAAGCCTTGACAATGTACAAAGGAGAAGAAGAGGTGACTACATCTTCCTCTGCCATTGATACAGCCATTTTGGCTGCCCACAGCGATCATTCGACACCTTTGGAACGATAAACCCCTTCTCGTCAGACAGGTGTGTGTTGCTCGCATCACTTAAGCAGTGCAGGGCACACGGCTACCTGGGGGACCTGGGGATGAAGAGCAGAGAGGAAGAGGTAAGCCAGGGCCCAACACGAGAAGGCAGAAAGTGTCATGGACACACGAGGCATGCGGAAGGCATTTGTGACAGGCTAGGGAGGGGGCATTTCCTCCCATTAGAGGAATCAAGGAAGACCTTCCGGGAGATGACTCGAGGGGTGAGTAGAAGCCAGACAGTCTTGATGGGCTCTGAATGTGGAGACGGGAAGTCTGCAGGGATCCCACAGGGCTGAGCTGACAAGAGCATGGTGGGAACGTGGGTTCAGAAAGAAGATTCCAGCAGACTGCAAAGTGGACCAGCCTGGAGCCTGAGCATCGACAGGGCTGCACCTGCCCAGGTAGGGCTGAGAGCGCTAGGGTAGATGGAGGGAATGGGGCGAAGGGGCAGACTTTGCGGAGGAAGAAATGATTGGGGTGTCATGTGGGAGCCACTGAGAGGATGTGGAGGCATCAGAGGATGGAGCCAAGAGTGGGAACACCCTGAGCGTGAGGATTGCAGGGCTCAGGAAAGCGCCATGAAGTTGCCTCTGATTTCTGCAATGTAGCAGTTGCAGGGAGTGTAGCCAATTCAACAGATCAGAGGCCTGATTGAGACACAAGAAGGAAGCCACGGGGATGGCCAGGCTGATCATTTTTCATGCTTCAGTGAGCAACTCTTTCCCTTTAAGACGCCTCAGAAAGCAGACTCACTGAGTCCGGGGGTGGTCCTGCCTGGATCTTGCTCTGCAATCTCAGCAGCATCTGTTAGTTTGGGCAAGTGATGGATGGATTGAGTCTGCCTCCCAGGAAGGGAAAAAAAAAAAAAAAAGAGGCGGCTGCAGCAGTTTGACAAACTAGAGCACAGAAGCCCAAGAGGGAAGAAGATCCACCTTTGTGTGGGTCACTTGGGTGCATTTCAAAGTCAAGTGCTTTGATTTCAAATGCTGGCTCAGGGTGGGCCAGTCAGAACCAGCCAGAGAGCCAAAGCTGCTGACTTTTCTGGTTACTATCAGTATGGTCTCAGTATGGTATGTGACACCTGAGAGTCTCACTCTGTCACCCGGGGTAGAGTGCAGTGGCGTCATCATAGCTCACTGCAACCTCTAACTCCTGGGCTCAAGTGATCCTCCTACCGCAGCCTCTTGAGTAGCTGGGACTACAGGCATGCGCCACCATGCCCGGATAATTTTTTCTGTTTTTAGTAGAGACGGGGTCTCACTCTTGCTCAGGCTGGTCTCGAACTTCTGAGCTCAAGTGATCCTCCTGCCTCAGCCTCCTGAGTAGCTGGGACTACAGGCATGCGCCACCACCCACCCCTGGCTACTTTTTCTATATATTTTTAGTTGCTCAGCTAATTTCTTTCTATTTTTAGTAGAGATGGGGTCTCGCCCTTGCTCAGGCTGGTCTTGAACTCCTGAGCTCAAGCAATCCTCCCACCCCAGCCTCCCAGAGTGCTGGGATTACAGGCGTGAGCCACCACACCTGGCCCAAAGTGTGTATTTTGAGATGCTATAACAGACTAAACTCCTCACTGAGTTCTTGCAGAGGCTGGACAGCCTTGTTTCTTTTATTTACTTCTTTACTGGAAGTGTTTTCCAGAGACTACACGGTGCTAGAGCTCTTTGATCAAAGTCCATTATGCCATGCAAGAAACGTGTGCCGTGTCATAGAGGCAGCTACAGTTGTCATCCTTTGACCGAGTAATTAAACTGATATTGATTATGAGCCTACTACTATGTGGCAGGCAGGACTGAGATAGGGCCTAGTGGGAGACAGACGATAAATGGATAAACAAAGAAATGTTATTTACAAGGAAGTGCTACTGTGAAAATAAAACAGGGCGATACAATACAGAGGAATTGGGAACAGCTGGTTAGAACAGGCTTCTCAGAGGGAGAAGGAAGGACAAGGTAGAACCGGCTTTTCAAGAACTGCAGGAATGAAGTTCTGTGCGGAAGGAGCAGCGGTACCAAGTCCCGGGTGGGAACAACTCAGCGTGTTCCCGGCACAGCGGGGACGCGGGTGTGGCTGGAGCCCAGTGCGGGAGGCTGGACAGCGCCAGACACGCGGACGGTCGCGGGGGCCGATCGCGGGAGTCGGGGCGCCGGCGGGGTTCGGGTGTGATCTCCGTGTGGGGCGAGCCACTGCAAGTGTAAACACACGTGTGTCCCTGTTGGATTCAGGGTTAGAGAGGCTGACTGTGGTGGCGGTGTGGATGGGGGTGTGAGGCTTGACTGCTCGGGGTCAGGGAGTAGCCCCAGGGGACCTGATGGGACCAGAGCAGCAGTAGCGCGCGGGGAGGAGAGGGCCGGTTCGGGGCGTGCTGGCAAGTCGAGGATGGTGGTGCTGGACTGGTTTTGCAGCCAGACGTGTCTGTAATAGCAGAGAGTGCACCATAGTGGGAGGTGGAGACCTAGATCCTATCCTCAACCCTTCTATATATTCGCGTATGACCCTGGACTCGACTCCCTGCCTCGCTTTCCGCATCTGTAAAATGATGGAGTTGGAGCAGATCACCTCCAAGGCCCCTCTCCACCCTGCCCAGTGGGAAAAACAAGCGTGAGCAGTTCTCCCTCCGTAAGCAGCGTACGCTCCAGACGGTCCGCAAATAGCTTCCTCTGAACATCCATGATATTCACGGCCGGTCCTTCGGTCCAGGTCACACTGTCATAATGACAGGCCGGTGGCACAGGAAACGAATTCCAGTGGAGTGCAGAGTATCCGGTGTATGACGGCTCCCTGCCAGACCGCCGCGGCTTCCTTGCGTCCTGGGAGTGACGCGGCGACTGAGCATTTGGAAGACCCATCACGTCAGCTGCCGTTTGCCACCAGCCCCAAGAAGGGCCTTTTGCTACCCAGCCAAGGGAGGAGGCTACCTGGTCCCCCTCTCCCCACCAGCGCGGAGTCCTTGCGGGAGAGCAGCTCCTTCTCTGCTGCCCTTCCCTAGAGCCATTGCCGAGTCACCACAGTGCCACCTTCCTGGGTGGGGGCTGGGGTGGGGGTGCTAGCTCCGTGTACCCCTTCCCTAGAGCCACTGCCGAGTCACCACAGTGCCACCTTCCTGGGTGGGGGAGGGGGTGCTAGCTCCGTGTACCCCTTCCCCAGAGCCACTGCCGAGTCACCACAATGCCAGCACCTTCCCGGGCCGGGCGGGGGCCGGGGTGGGGGTGCTAGCTCCGTGTACCCCTTCTCTGCGTGCTCCACGCAGTGTCACTGGGGAGTCCGGCAGGCGTGTTATCACCTGAACCCAATCCGGGAGTCAGTCCCCACGAATGCCCTCGCCCTCAGCGGGTCTGCCGGCATCCCTGCCGCCCGGGAGAAGACAAGAGGAAAGCACAGCAGCCTCTGGAAGAAGCGGCTGCTTACACACTTCCTCTGTCGCTGTCGTTTGCGGCTCCCTCGGCCTTCCTCTCGCCTGCTCCCCTGTCCTTCTGCTTTGGGACTAGACCTCTCAAAGGTCTCTCTCATGTGACGTTCAACAGCAAGGGGCTGGCAGTACCACAGGTCACAAAAGAGGTAAATTGGAACCTGTAGGGCCATTTACACGTGGTAATTGTTTGAGTCATAACTGCATTACGAGAACAGGATTATAAGGCAGCCCAATTTATGTGAAGATTTTTAGAAGAAAAAAAAATCTCCAGTATCATTTTCTTTATTTTTTAAATCTAATGATATTTTTAGAAATTAAAAACAGACCGTGAGGTAGAGGAGGGGTGTGGCGAGAGAGTGTTGGGCTCCGATTCCTTCAATTCATTCTTACTGTCAGTATCGTCACTCACTTGTACTGGATTTGAACTGAAACCAGTTGCTTTCTGATTCTCAGTCCACATCTGTAAAACGGCCTTAGCTCACGACGTGGTCACAGTAAGTGAGATCGTGGACATGAAAGTCCCAGGAGAGGCCTCGTTCGTGGTTGACACTCAGCAAGGCCACTCACCTAGGTTTCAGGTGACTGAAGGTTTCTTTGCCGTCACACACTGCACTGGATTCAAAGTCAGGAGGCCTGGATCTCGTCGGCATCAGATACCAGCCCTTACAGCCTATTTTCCACCCCAAGGGAAACAAGGCCTCGGAGCACTTGCCGTGTAAGACAGGTGTGGAAAAATTCCGTGTGTATGAAAATTTCCTGGAGCCCTCTGGATATAAGGTAACATACAAATTCAGGCTACCTTCATCATCGTCACGATTTTTATATCACTTGGATGTTTTTACTCAAGGTCTTTAGAAACAGACAGAAATAGAAATGTATGAAGATACCCTGATTCCGCTCCTTTGGAGGGACTTTTTTTCTTGTTACGGTATTCAGCTAATTAAAGGAAAACGAACTCAGAGTTTACCGTTACCTTAGCGTCTACTATTTCCAAAAATCCTTGTGAACCCTAACTGCCTCACTGATCTGCAAAGCTGGCACTCAGGCTTCCGCCAGGCGAGACCCCCAAAGTGGCCTTCACCCTGTGCCCCCCCTGTGCAGAGTTCCATTCGTGAGTAGCTGCTTCAGAAGCCTGCTTAGGACTTCCCCTCCCTGTCTTAGCTTATCTGGACTCCAAGCAGCCGTCCCCAACCTTTTTGGCACCAGGGACCGGTTTCATGGAAGACAATTTTTCCATGGACCTGGAGGCATGGGGAGCAGCTGCAAATACAGAGGAAGCTTCTCTGCTCACCTCCTGCTGTGCTGCCTGGTTCCTAACAGGCCACGGACTGGAACTGGCCCATGGCCCAGGGGTTGGGGACCGCAGCTTAGAGCACTTCTGCTCTGCGCCACTTATTTTATCCTCATTGGATCCTGCCTGCATTGGTACTTAATGGTATTATTGGCTATCTTGTTTACTTAGCTAGATTTCAGTGTAGTCACCTCTAAGGAAAGATGTTAGTGTGCTCCCCTCCTTTTTTCTGAGGATGTAGGGAGGCAGGCACCAAATTGGTAGCCAATTTCTTCATGAATATGTTAAAGATCAAAGTTCATGAGCAAATTCAAAGATCAGAGGGAAGGTAGCAATTGTTTGTAAACATAACAGATTCTTGACTTAGGACTTATCAAACAATTAACTAATGTATAATTAGTAATTGACTAATGAAGCATTTTAACAGAAATGAGTTTTTAAAGGAACAACTTAATCAGACACAATAGGTAAATTATTACATGAATTCCCTTCATGCGACTGTTTCACACCACAAAAACATCCTACAACCACAGAGCTCCTCCTTAGAAGGAAGACGGCAAACGTCTACTGCTCAGGAATGGCTGGGTCCATGACCCAAAGCTGTGGTCTCTTTGTTTTGAGCTTCACTCTTTCAGATTTGGGGGATCTCAGGTTCAGAAAATTGGGTTGTTTTTTCTTATCAATTCAGGGCACACCATTATCATCAACTCATGGAAGACCTGCTATTGAGTTAATATTTTATTTCTTCTTCATCTTCATACTCATTCCCCAGTTCTATCCTACCTGTGTATACTCAATTGAAAAGCTTTCATATATGTCCTTGAAAATAAATATTATTGCCAACTCTAATTAAACTTTCCAGGACCCTGTTCTATGTACTTCTACATACAGTATCGCCTTGCATCCTCCCAACAGCACTATGAGATAAGTTCTTCTGTTGTTCCCACTTAACAGATGAGGAAACCAAGATGTGGATACATTAAGTAATTTTTCCACGATCACCCATTTAATACTTGGCAGAGGACTCCCACCCAGGCACCCCCTGTGCAAAGCCTGATCTCTAACCACTCTGTAGTGCTGTGTCTACTAGATATTTTAAAATACAGTGTGTTGTTTGTGTATGCTTTAAACATGTATTTGAATATTATCATGCTGCCATAGATAGCCTTCTATATCTTACTTGCTTCATTCTGCATTGTATTTTTCAGATCTAACCATTTGCTAACTGTGTCTCTAGTCCACTGATTGCCTCGTAGCATTCCATCATACACATTCACTTCAGTTTACTCTTTTATTTCCCTAGCCATGGACAGTCAGAGTGTCGCCCAGTCCCTAATGCCCAAACATTGCTGACATAAACATCCTCATACATGACCCCTATAGACAGGCATAAATTTCTCTAGAATGCATCATTTGGAGTGGGATTGCTGGGTTATCAGACAGCTGCCTATCAGATTGATTTCTGGAATGGTGATACCAACCCTTCCACCAGCAGTGTAAAACAGATTCTTTCTTCTAATTCTCGTCAACATTTATCTGACTTGCTAATTTTTACCAATTTGATGGTTGTAAAGTGGTACAGCATTGTTGTTTTCATTTACATTTCTCTAATCACTAATGAAGTTGAACCTCTCTTCATAAACTTGTAGGCTGTTTGGTTTACCTTCCTGTGAATTACTTATTCATAACTTTTGTCCATTTTTTATACTGGAACTCCTACCTTTAGATGTGAGCTGCCAGTTTTAAAGGTCTTAAATATTGCCTCTCAGTCTTCCACACATCAGTTAACTTCATCTGTGGTGTACTTTGTTGAATAGAAATTCCCAATATTGATATAATTATATCCACTGATTATTTTTTGCTTTTATATTTGAGCTTTGGAGTTTTGTTTTGAAAGTTATTCCCTTGGACATCTGCTTCTAGATATAATGGAGTAATTATAAGACTAAAGTTCTATAAAGTGTAAGACTAAATGTCTATAAAGAACTACAAAAACTGGATAAAAAATAACAAAATAGCTATTCGAAGGTATTAGAAAGGAACCAAGACAACTAAGACTTGAGGTTCCAAAAACTCAGAAAGAAGGGTGCATTGAAGTAGCTGATATTTTCCATAGCATTTTACCTTCAGAGAATTTGCTATAATAACGGTGGAAGAGAAAGTAATGGCATTGAGATTATGATATTCTCACTGGGATGAGTATACATACATACATACATGTGTACATACATACACACACACATACATACATACTTACATACATACATACATACGTGGAGTTGATGGCTACTGAGTCAGCCTGAACTTGAAGGGCCTCATCCCAGAAGAAAGGACTCTATGAAATTTTACCTCAAAAAATTCACCATCTCAAAAGCTATAAATATACAAGTTCAAGGCATTTTTGTTTCTAGGTGCCAAGAGAATAAAAAAAAAGAATCAGGGATTTTTGTAAGTGCTGAGGAGACAAAAACGTGGAGTTCAGGGCCTACAGAGATGAACACCCCAGGCTTCCACGGAGACCCTTGAAAGGATGCGTCGGTGAAGTGGGGAAGCTGCAGACAAGCGCGAGATTCGTCCTTTGTTGGATTAAGGCATCAGCCCATACTCCATCTGTCTGACAGACAAAAATTAAACCCTCTGTGAATCAAAAATTACCAAACATGCCAAAAAATGTTCGAGAAAATCAATGAAAAAATAGAAAAATTTACCAGAGGCCTGGAATCTTTTTTAAAAGAAAGATTCAAATTGAAATTCTGGAAATGGAAAACACAATCACTAAAATTGACAATTTAATGGGTTTAACAGCAAATCTGACACAGCAGAGAATAGGATAATTGAACTGAGAGACAAATGAGAGAAAATCTCCAGACTGAAGCAAGAGAAAAATAATGGAAAATTCAGAAAGACATAATAAAAAGTCGATAGCATACATGCAACTGGAGTATCCAAAGAATAGTTAAGAGAGAATTGGGCAGATGCAAGAACTTCTGACTGAAAATTTTCCTAAACTTATGAAATATATCAAGCCACAGATTCGTGAAACTCTATGAAACTTAATAAGGATAAATACAAAAGAAATCACACCTGGATGCATTATAGTAAAACTTATGAAAAGTAAAAACAAAGGAAAAAAGTCTTAAAACCAGTCATAGAAAAAAAGACACATTATCATTAAAGGATTTACAAAAGTCAAAAGACAATGAATGGAATTTTTTAAATGCTCACAAAGAAAAAATTTTCATTATAAAAATCTACACCCATAAAAAAATATCCTTCAGAAATGAAGATGAAATAAAGATATTTTCAGACACACGCATGGTGAGAGATTTTGTTGCTAGCAAACCTCAACCAAAGAGACACCAAACAGAGTTCTCCAGACAGGTGGAAAATGATCCCAGATGAAAATATGCTCATGTGGGGAGGAAAGAAGGGAAATAGCAAGGGTAAAAACATGGTAGATACTAATGAATATTGAATGTTTAACACAGTTGATAAAATAATATATCGTAAGGTTTAAAACATGCATAATTAAAAGCACGACAACAATTGTATGAATAGGAAAGGAGTTTAGTTAGGTTAAAGTGTTGTAAAGCCTTGCATTTTCTCAGAAGTACAGAGCACACTAATTCAAGAACATCTTTAAAAACTCCGGGAAGCAATCTACAAGGTATTTTGAAGCCCAAATATATTGGTAATTACATTAGCTTTAAGTGGACTAAATATTCTAGTTAAAAGATAAAGATTTTGAGACTGAAAAAAATAAAAATCCAACAGCATGCTGCTTATAAGAGACACACGTTAAATAAAAAGATGCAGAAGCATTCTAAATATAAAGACAAAAATATATACATACCCAGCTAACATGAGCCCAAGGAAAAGTGGTACAGTTATATTAATATCAGAATGGACTTTAAGAAACAATACTAGACATAAAAGGGTCATCTCAACAGGAGGTTATAGCAATCTTAAATTTATATGTACCTAATAGCATAGTTTTGAAATGCATAAAATAAAAACTGATCCAATTGAAAGGAGAAATAAACAAATTCACAGTTATATTTCTAAACTTTTAACATGCTTTTCAGTAACTGCGAGACCAAGCAGGCACATAATCAATGAGGATATAAGAATTTTGAGCATCATGAATAGCAAATATGACTTAATTGATAAAGAATACTGCACCCACAACCGCAGATTATACCTGGTTTTCAAGTGCATATGGAACATTTACCAATATAGACCATATTTTGGACTATAAAGCAAGTCCCAACAAATTTCAAAAGTGAAAGAATAAAGCGTGTTCTCTGAATCACAATAAAATAGAGCTAGAAAACAATAATTGAAAGAGAAGTTTAAAAATCTCCAGTACACTCCTATATATGCCATGGGTCAAAAATAAATCAAAATAGAATTATAAATATTTTAAACTGAATGAAAATGACATATCAAAACATATGAAATCCATATATTCAAAAGCCATACATGGTTCCTTTTCTGTGAACTGTGGGTTTATAGTTTTCTATTAGTTTTTGGTCTCATGAATTTATAGGCTCTTTTACTACGTTAAGTAAATTAGTGCTTTCTGTGTAATTTAAGTTGCACATTTATTTCTGGTATGTAAGTTGGCTTTTGACTTTTAGAGCCATACCAGAAGTTTTTGTTAAAAAATGTTATGCAATCAAATTTATAAATCTTTCTTTCATGGTTTCTGGATTTTGTGTCATTAGAAAAGCCATCACTGCTCCATGTTTTTATATTATTTTATGTGTGTTCTTTTTACATTGAAATCTGCATCTATTTGGAATTGACCCTAGTATATGGTGTGAGATGCAGATTCAGTATTTTTCCCCTGGATGACTGTGCTTTAATCCCATTATCATTGCTCCATCGATGGGCATAAAAGAGGTTTCCAGGCTTTTGCCATTACAAGCTCTTTGAAACAATTAACCTTGTACTTTTGTCATTTACACGAATATAACTGAGGGATACATTTGTAGAGGTGGATTTTCTGGGTCAAAGGATGTGTACATTTATAAATTCAATCCAGCATTGCTCTTAAGAAGTGTGATGCCAGTGCAAGTCTTGCTCCTGGGAAACTCCGGGATCGGTTCACGAAGGAAGCTGGCAACCCATTTTGGTGTTCTGCCTTAGCAGCAGCCAAAAGAACCTCACCTTTGGGTCTCGATTTATTGCTCTCTAGAGATATGGACTACACGGAGTAAGACTGTGGGCTATGGAGCCAGACTACTGGGTGTGAATCTCAATTCCAGCTCTGCCACTTCCAAGCAGTGGGATTTAACACATTAACTTCCATGTGAGTTGTATGTAATTCACACTAGTTTTGAGCCTGGGGCCTTGTAAAGCATATGTAACTCACACGTCTCTACCTTGGGAGCCACGTGAACTATATTTCGAATTGCATATAACTCATGCTCAGAGCTGCCTCATTTTCTCATTGGGATTATTATGACTGTTATAACTACCATAACTGCCGTCTGTAAACATTAAGTGTGTTAATACTGTGGTCACTGCTATGTCCCAAACACCCAGCATCACCTCTGGTGCATGGTAAGCATGGAATAAATTATCTCCAGTTCACAAAAGACATTACCTAATATTGTAATTCCTGACCTGATTTGCCCTTGCCTGTCATCTGTGTAGCAAGAAGCAGTGTCTATCTGCCTTCACTGTGTCCTCTTATTCTTTTATTAGAACTTTTCTGACAGTCTTTGGTTTCCTTTTGTATTATTTTTTGCCCCTTCCAACATTCCGCTTTAGATCCATCCATTCATTTATTCAATCAACCTGAAAGCACTGATTAAGCGCAGATGTCTGGCTGTCTCCTGCTGCCCCAAGCCTTCTGGTGTCCTGCTGTGATCCCACCATGGCTCTGTCTCTATTCTCCAGGGATCCGTGTGTGTTTATAGAGCTCCTCTCGGTTTTTCTTTGTCCACGTCCCCCAGACATGCACACATTATGGCTGTCATCCCCCGCGATGGGAAGCTCTTGGAAACCCCCATAAATGACCCTCCCTGATCCTGCCCTTCTACCATGGACAGGGGTACCTTCGTCCGTTTGTTGGTTTATTTACCCAGTGTTTACTGGGCACATTCTGTGTTCCAGGCACTGTTCCAGTCATTGGGGATGTAGCACCAAATGAGCAACACATGCCCTTGTCCTCATTGTCGCACATCTTTCTGGGCAGGTGGGGACAATGACTTACCTCCCTCTGGAAGCTGTGGAAGTAGAATGAAGGGTCAGCGCCAGGGAAGAATGCAGCCCCCATCTCTCTGATATTTCCTGATTCACTCAGTGATTATCTCCATGATGCTCTTGGCGATATTACCCATTCTTGGTCTGCTGAACTCTTTCTATAAGCCCCAAATCTGATGTTTCCTAAAATGTCAGTCCTTCCCTCACTTTGATGCTACGTGACTCTGTGCCGAGTAAGCACAGACAGGGGTAAACTGACGTGGTTCTGAAATCCGTGCAAGTACGGGCTCTGTTTCGCTTGAGTTAGTGGTTGATAGAACCTGGATTTTTCTTTTTCTTGAAGAAGACAAGGTAGGAGGAAGACATGGCTACAGCCTTCCAATATTTAAAGAGCTGCCTATTGGAGTTTGGGGTTGGGGATCAAAAGTGGGAACAGCTTTCAGGAGAGTACATAACAGGGTCAGGGCAAAGCACTTCACAAACAAGGGCAGTTCGGCAGGAAGACCCGCGTGTCCACTTTGAGCCTGTGTTGCAGTCCCACACCCAACACGGAGAGCCCTCATGCCCTGGAGCCCACTCTCCACGTGGACCTCCCACCAGAACTTCCCGGGAACCCAGAGGAGGGTTCAAGTATTACCAGTGACCCTTCCAGCTCGGCTTACGATGCCAGGGGAGTGAAGCCAGGGCCCATGCACTTCTATTTTTAAGCAGTCAGATTTATGCAGCCATGCCTAAGAGGCCCAGAGAAGCTGTTTATTATTAGATTAAACCTGTGGTTTCTGGAAGCCTTTTTCTAACTCAGCAGGCTATGCCATTAGAGTCCTGACATGGTTTCTGGTCATGCAGAGAAGAACTTCCAGGGTATTATTTTAAGAACATCCCAAATCCTCTGCACAACTTCAGCGGGCACACCTGGAAGTCGCTACTACACTGACAGGTCAACACTCCCCACTTGCCTGCGTTGTCAGAACGAGGCTGCAGGAAAATGTTTAGAGGAGAGCAGATGCTGCAGAAGGCACATGGAACCCGTAGATTGCAGTTTGTGGCTAAGCACCCCCAGACCTCAATTACCAGTGGGCAGATGTGCATTCCACTCACAGCTAAAAGAGGGAGAAGGACAAGTAGTGCCCTTTTGCTATGAGAGGAGGGTGCTTTTTAATTAATTCCTCTGCTGCTGCCACGTTTATTCTGCAGGTAGTCTCACTCCTGGCAGAAAGACCTCCCATTCCTCACTAGGGTCACGACCACCTTTTCCTTTTTTCACTCTTATGAGCCACTGTTATCCTGCCCCTTGCTCTCTGTTCTTCATCCCAGCACTCTCTGGTCTATGATTAGCTGAAACAACTTTGCCAATTAATACCTATGTCACCCTCTGTCCAGTTGGTCTCCAGTGCAGCTCCACCATAGCCTTGTCTTGGACCCCACAAGCCTTTTCTCCAGTTCAGACCCCAAGAAGACAACATCTACAGCAGTGACTACACTTCACACATCTTCCACAGTTTCCAACTGCTCCAGTCAACAGAACATCTTCGGATGTTAGAGCTCAGAAAGAACAATTTTCATTGAATATGATCTTTCTTTGATAAGTCAATTGCTTTGGGGGCATCTGGAGAAGTATTTAAGAAGTTGCAAGGGTCAGGCACAGTGGCTCATGCCTATAATCCTAGCACTTTGGGAGGCCAAGGCAGGAGGATTGCTTGAGGCCAGGAGTTTAAGACCAGCCTGAGCAAGTAAGAGCAAGACCCCGTATCTACAAAAAATGCAAAAATTAGCCAGGTGTGGTTGCATGCCTTAGCCCGAGTGCTAACATAGCTATTCGGAGGCTGAGGCAGGAGGCCCAGGAGTTTGAGGTTGCAGTGAACTATGATGATGCCACTACACTGCAGCCTGGGCAACAGAGCAAAACTGTGTCTCAGGAAAAAAAAAAAAAAGATAGAAGCCAAAAACCACTGGCCCCTGAGCCAGAGCCAGAACCAGCCTGCAGCCCTATTTTTTCTGAAAAATACAAATTAAATTCTTTTTAATTGTTAGCATTTCAAAATCGGGAGATTCCATATAAAAACTCAGATCGTCTGTTCTGTAAAGAGTAAGCCTGCATTCCAGCATGGCCATCCTGATTGCAGCTGAGCAGTGGCTGCCACCTTTGGACAGATGCCCATTTTGAGTTTCTTCAGTCCCTGCCTCCCCTGCTGCTTTGTACCCACCCTATGTCACTCACTTATGTTACCTGCCTGGCCCTGGAGTTGATAATTCCTTGATTCCACCAACACCAGTAATGATCAAGACTGCTGTGAACCTAGCACTGTGACTTAGAATATTTTATTTTAAAATCTCTCAGCATAAAAGAATTTATAATTCTTACCAGGAAAGGTTTGTATAGAGGAATTGATTCCAGATCATGAAAACTTAGAGATGCACATTACACTGAGCTTTTTTTTACTGACTGTTTGGCACCAGTGATTCAGAGTTCAACAAGACAAAGTGCCTGCCCCTAAAAAGCTTGCAATCTGATGGTTGTTAAAAAAAAAAAAACCAACAATGTCTTTAGGACATGATATGTGCACTGTCTAGAATGAATATCAAAAGTAGTGATTATAAATGGGGAAGAGCTTATCAAAATAATTTCTCATACCTCCCTAGATTCTAATATACACTTATTATGGTCGGGCTGTAGACAAAAGATTCCAGTGCATGTAGTTTAAAACATTTTATTAGGGGACTTGGAGAGAGCACAGGACTGTTGGGAAGGCTCAGCTTCCAAGAACCGCTCTCTAAATCACACTACAGACCTGGGCCTCCAAGGAAGCTACCTCCCCTGGCATGACAGGGAAGCTGGCAATTCCAGGACACATTTGTTGAATCCAGAAGCTACCACCACAACTTCCAGGCCCAGAGTCACACCACCAGTGCCATAATTCACCAGCAAACTGTGTGCCAAATGCCCCGATTCTCTCCTCATCCAAATCACTGTTTTATATCAAGTACATTAGATTGGCAGAACCCTGCTGCAAGGAGGTCTAAGAAATGAGTTTTTGGCTCTGCACTCTAGGAAGACGTATCAGAAGAGCATTGGAATGACTACTGATTAAGCTAACCTATAATATCTGCCACTGTAAGCCCCCCCTCCTCACCCCCCTCACTGGCAATCCCTGTCTAGCCACCCACAATTATGATTGGGGTTGTACTCCATCCCTCAGCTGTGATGGGTTTGAAAAAGGGCTGAAACTATTGATCTTGTACAAAATCAGGAAACTGCAGCCCATCAGCCAAATCTGGCCCAACACCTGCTTTTGTAGGACCCAAGAGTTAAGAATGGTTTTCACAGATTAACATTTGCCACCAATTTGGCAACAGGGAGAACTAACTTTGAATCCCAATTGAGCAAAATGTTATTCCATCTAAAAAAAAAAAATTCCATTTTTCTCATTCATAAACCCATATTACAAAAAAGTACTCTATTATTATTTTTTGAAATTTTATCAATAAAGTTTTTTTTGGGGGAGGAATTTGTTTTCTCTCTCTTTAAGTACCTACATTATTTCCTCGATTTGCCTGTTGGCACACAAAGCCTAGAGTATTTATTATCTGGCTCTTTACCAAAAAAGTTTGCAGACCCCTCATCTAGAAGAATGCACAGTGTTATAGAAGCACCAAAAAGAGACAACCAAAATAGACCAGGAAGTCAGAGAAGACTTTGTCTTAGGTTATGCTTAACTAGAAATGCAATTAAGAGTTTTAAAGGAAAGAGAGGAAGGAGTTTACAGACACAGAAAACAGCAGGTGAGGAGCATGAAAGAGTTTCTGGAACTGAGACAACAGAATATACACATGCAGTCTGGGCACAGTAGCTCATGCCTGTAATCCAGCACTTTGAGAGGCTGAGGTGAGAAGATCGCTTGAGCCCAGGAGTTCGAGACCAGCGTGGGCAACTGTAAGATGCCACCTCTACAAAAATAAAAAAAATTAGCTGGGCATGGTGGTATGTGCCTATAGTCCCAACTACCTGGGGAGGCTGAGGCAGAAGGAAAGCCCAGTAGTTTGAGGTTTCAGTGGTTTATGATGATACCACTGCACTCTAGCCCAGGCAACAGAATGAGACCCTGTCTTAAAAAAAGAAAAAAAGAGAATGTACACATGCAAAAGAATGAAGTTGGGCCACTTCATTATGCCAAACACAACAAGTAACTCAAAATGGATCAAAAACCTAAATTTGAGATCTGAAACTATAAAACTCTTAGAAATAATGTAGGAGCAAATCTTCACAGAGCATAAGGGACAAAAGATAAAATATACAAATTTGACTTCATCAAATTAAAAATTTTATTAAAAATAAAAAAAAACATCGAGAAAGTGAAAACACAACCCACACAATAGAATAATATATTTGTAATAATTTATCTGATAAAGAACTAGTACTAGAATGTATAGAGAACTCTTTCAACTCAATAATAAAGAGACAACCCAATGAAAAAAATGGGCAAATGATCTTAAAACACTTTTCCAAAGAATATACCCAAAAGGCCAATAATCACATGAAAAGATGTTCAACATCATGACTTTAGAGTGATGCAAATCAAAACCACAATGACGTACCATTTCATCCTGCCAGTATGGCTACAATGAAAAAAACGTATAATAACAACTGCAGTCAGCCAGCCCTCTGTTGTCTTTGTAGATTACAAAGCTACACTAACCAAAACAGCATGATGCTGGCATAAAACAGACACACAGACCAGTGGAACAGAATAGAGTACCTAGAAATAAATCCACATATTTACAGATTTTCAACAAAGGCAGCAAGAACATAACAGTGGGGAAAGGACAATCTCTTCAATAAATGGTGCTGGGAAAACTGGATATCCATATGCAGCAGAAAGAAACGTGACCCCTATCTCTCACCATGTATAAAAACAAACTCAAAATATATTAAATACTTAAATGTAAGACCCCAAACTGTGAAACTGCTAGAAGAAAACATAGGGGAAACACTTTAGGACATTGGTCTGGGCAAAGGTTTTATGGCTAAGACTTCAAAAACACAGGTGACAAAATAAAAAATAGACAAATGAGATTGTTTCCAACTACAAAGCTTCCACACAGCAAAGGAAACAACAGAGCAAAGAGATAGCCTGAAGGACAGGAGAAAATATTTGCAAACTATTCATCCAACAAGGGATGAATATCCAGAATATACAAGGAACTCAAACAACTCAATAGCAAAACAACAACAGCAGCAACAACAAAAACCACCACAAATTATCCAGTTTAAAAATGGACAAATGAACTGAATAGAATCTCTCAAAAGAAGACATAAAAATGGCCAACAGGTATATGAAAAAATACTCAACACTAATCAGGGAAATGCAAATCAAAACCACAATTAGATATCATTTCACCCAGTCAGAATGGCTATTATCAAAAAGGCAAAATATAACAAATGCTGGTGAGGATATGGAGAAAAAAGAACTCTTACAAACTGTTGGTGGGAATATAAATTAGTACAGCCATTATGGAAAACAGCATGGAGATTCCTCAAAAAACTAAAAATACATACCATACGATCCAGCAATCCCACTACCTGGTATGTATCCAAAGGAAGGGAAATCAGTGTGTCAAAGAGAAATCTGTACTGTGTGATTATTGGAGCACTATTCACAATAGCCAAGATAAGGAATCAACCTAAGTGTCCATCAACAGATAAATGAATAAAGAAAATGTGGTAGATATACACAGTGTAATAACATTCAACCATAGAAATGAATGAAATCCTATCATTCATGGCCACATGGATGAGCTTGGAGGGCACTATGTTAAGTGAGATAAGCCAGGCACAGAAAGGTAAATGCCGTATGTTCTCACTCATATGTGGAAGCTAAAAAGTAGAGAGTAGAATGGTGGTTCCTAGAGGCCAGGAAGGGTAGTGGGGAGGACGGGAAGAGGTTGATTAACTGATGCAAAAGTACGGCTAGGTGGGTGGAATAAGTTCTAGTGTTCTATATAGCACTGTGGGGTTACAGTAATAAATAACAATTTATATGTATTTTCAAATAGCTGGAACAGCAGATCTTAAATGTTCCCAGATAAAGAAATTATAAATGTTTGAGGTGTTGGATATGCCAGTTATTCTGATTTGACCGTTAGACATTGTACACAGGCATTGAAATATCACACTATGCTCTATAAGTATGTACAATTATTAATATGTGCTAATTAAAAATAATAAAAGCCAAAAAAGATATTTATTGATATGGAAAGATGTTTATCATTAAGCATATGATCAGCTTACTAAAATAGAAATTGTTTATACCAGGGATCAATAAACTTTTTCTATAAAGGGCCAAATAGTAAATATTTCAGGCTTTGTGAGCCATATGATCTCAGCCACAGCTTGTCTTTTCTACCGCTGTATTGAGGAAGCAGCAATAGACACTATGCAAACAAATATATGTGCTTGTGTTCCAGTAACATTTTATTTATGGACAGTGAGATGTGAATTTCCTATAAATTGTATATGTCACAAAATTTTTAAAAAGGAAAGAAAAAGACAGATAACAAGTGAAGTTGGCCCTCTGTATCATGGGTTTCACATCCATAGATTCAACCAACCATGGATCAAAAATACCCAAAATAAAAATGTGTCTGTACTGAACATGCACAGACATTTTTTCTTGTCATTCCCTAAACAATACAGTGTAACAACTTTTTACATAGTAGTTACATTGTATTTAAGTAATCTAGAAATGATTTAAAGTATACAGGAGGATGTGTGTAGGTTATGTGCAAATACTACACCTTTTATATAAGGGACTTGAGCATCCATGGATTTTGGTATCCATGGGGGTCCTAGAACTAACCCCCCACATATACTGAGGGATAACTGTACTAAAAAGGATGTGGAAAAATTGGAACCCTCATATATTGCTGCTGTGAGTGCAAATTCTGCAGCCAATTGGGAAATCTGTCTGGCAGTCCCTCAAACAGTTGAGCAGTTTCTATATAATCCAGCAATTCCACTCCTAGGTAATACCCAAGAGGAATAAAAACATATGTGCACAAAAAACACATGCAAGGATGTTCCTAGCAACATCATTTATAACAGCCAAAAAGTGGAAACAACTCAAATGTCCATCAACTGATGAAAAGATACACAAAATGTGGTATATTCATACAATGGGGTATTACCTATCAATAGAAACAAACGAAATACTGATACATACTATAATGTGAATGAACTCAAAAACATGATGCTAAGTGAAAGTAACCAGACACAAAAGGTCAAATATCATACGACTCCAGAATAGCCCGTAGAATCAGAAAGTAGACGAGTGGTTGGCTGCTGGGAGAGGAGGGAGGAGGCACTGGCAGAATGGCGAGATGGTGGCTTAAAGGAGGAGTGTTTCTTTTTGTGGTGATGAAAATGCTCTAAAATCAGTTGTGGAATCTATTGTTGTAATGCTGGTGACCATACTAAAAACCATTGACTTGAACACTTTAAATAGGCGAAGCATATGGTATGCCAACTACATCTCAGTGCAGCCATTCCAAAAAATAAAATTAAGTTCATGGAACTACAAGAGGAGTTTTCTGATAGGGGAAAAACAAAAACAAAAACAAAAAAACAAAGGCACAGTAGGGGAGCAGCCAGAGCAGAGACTTAGTGTCCAGATAACGCAGGGCACTGTAAGCTCTTCAATGTGATCTCAGTTTTATTAAAGCATGCTATTGATTGATTGATCATTACTTATTTCTTTATCAGATTTGAGTCTTAGGTCACTCTGGCAACTGTACGGAGGATGCGTTAAAAAGAAATTGAAGGCAAAGAGAAGAGGGAGGAGACTCCTCTACCCGTCTTGTCTCAGAGTGATTAAGCTAGAAGGGAGCTTAATAAATTAAGAGAAAATAGAGAAATTAATAGAAAATAGCAGAATAGGCTGGGTGTGGTGGCTCACGCCTGCAATCCCAGCACTTTGGGAAGCCGATGTAGGAGGATCCATTGAGGCCAGGAGTTGGAGACAAGCCTGGGAAACACAGTGAGACCCTGTCTCTACAAAAGATTAAGAAAAAAAAAATTAGCCAGATATGGTGGCACGCATCTGCATATCTGTAGTCCCACCTGCTTCGGAGGCTGAGGCAGGAGGCTCACTTGAGCCCAGGAATTTGAAGTTACAATGAGCTATGATTGCACCACTGCACTCTAGCCTGGGAGACAGAGAAAGACTCAGTCTCAAAAAAAAAAAAAAAATTAAAAAATTTTTGAAAAAGAGAGAAAATAGCAGAATCAAGAGACTAGAGATCTTTTTTTTTTTTTTTTTTTTTTTTTAATGAGACAGAGTCTCGCTTTGTTGCCCGGGCTAGAGTGAGTGCCGTGGCATCAGCCTAGCTCACAGCAACATCAAACTCCTGGGCTCAAGCAATCCTCCTGCCTCAGCCTCCCGAGTAGCTGGGACTACAGGCATGCGCCACCATGCCCGGCTAATTTTTTCTATATAAATTTTTAGCTGTCCATATAATTTCTTTCTATTTTTAGTAGAGACGGGGGTCTCGCTCTTGCTCAGGCTGGTCTCGAACTCCTGACCTCTAGTGATCCTCCCGCCTCGGCCTCCCAGAGTGCTAGGATTACAGGCATGGGCCACTGCGCCCAACCGAGACTAGAGATCTTGATGTGACCAAAGGAACAATATATTGGGAGTAGCACATAAGAGACTGAGGATGTTATAAAATAAGGTCAGAGAGATATTTCAATTGAAGATTTGAGAGGTAGAGAAGTTATAGGTAATGACAGTTCAGTGTGAAGCTATGGGTCTGAATTTTCCAGTGCACTCAGTATTAGAAATATTAATGATATTACCACAAGCCAGTAATAAAATCTTCGGTATCTGTTGTGGAAAACAAGCATATCAGATTATATTTTCTTAGATAGCTCAGTTAAATGCTATTTAAATGACACATCTAAAGTATGAGAATACAGAAAGATTAAAATAAGAGGATAGAAAAAAATGACACTCAAAGATTAACCAAAAGAAAGTGAAGGTGACCTCTTTTGAATACCAGGTAGATTAAACTCTGAAAGAAAAAAGCATTAGTAGGATAAAAAGAGACATTGTGTGAGCATCAAATATTTAATTAACCAGAAGGTTAGAATTTTTAGAAATTCTATGCATCTATTCAGATAGCTTCAAACTATATAAAACAAAACTTTGATAAAATATGAAGAGTACTTGACCACTTATAGCAAGAAATTTTAATACCTCTCTCTAAATCATTAATAGTTTAAGAAACAAAAACTTAGTAAACCTTCAGAGGATTTACCTACAGACATCGAAGCAGATTGAAGGGAGAGAATGAAATCTTTTGCATTGTTTTTGAAATTACCCGTCTGCCTAGCATGTGGAAAGTAGGAAAGAGATTTTCTCCCACCCTAATAACAAGAAAAAGCTGGATAAGCTATAAAAAATCGCAATTTTTCTTGAACCCCTCAGAAGCTCCAAGGCAACCAGGTGGCCTGAAATCTATAGAAAGAAAGGAACTTCCAAGGGGACATGGGACATAAGCACTGAGTCGTATGTGGGAGACCATGGGGGAAGAGATATTAGGTGCCACACAGTGGAAAAGAAGGATTCAACAGAAGTTTTCAACAAATTTCTAACATCTTAGTATGGGCTTGCATGAGAATATAGATTTGTACCCACTCACAGGCTCTCCTCCGTGGACCTCCATTGTACAGTCACAAGAAAGATCGAGGATGGGGCAGGAGGTGAGAGAAAGCCTTCCTCTGCATTGAAGGCTGAGGGGAGAGGAGAGGCCACCTCTGCGGGAAAGCACAAATCCCCACCAAGACCCGTCTAAGGATCAAAAGCCTGCAGATGCCGGGGGAGGGGCAACAAGCCTTGAGGCCACTAGGCACAGGTGAGGACCATTGAGCTAGGGAGCTGGTCCACCCTTGTGTTGGACCCACATCGTTAAAGATCTCCTGCCACTGGGGGAAGGGCTAGAAGCTCTCCTACTCACAAGAACCACCAAAGATCCAAAGTATAGTTCGGCTGATACAGGGAAGAAGGTTGGAAATACAGAGAAAGCCTGATATCCAAGACCTACAGACACAAGGCCTGCCTAAGACCAAGGCTGGACTAGGAAAACAGACCCTCTCTCTCCCGTACACCACCAGCACACACCAGGTAACCAGAGCGGTTGGCCACTGAGAGAAGAGTAAGTGTGAAGAGAGACCTTCTCCGAGGGACAGATGAACAGAGAAAGGCAAGAATATTAGAGCAACTTCCAGCAACCCAGCCCACACCCAAAGCACAAGGTAGCACTAAATGAATTTGAAATCAGTGGTGCACTGAACGTAACCATAGTGGCAACAAAATCCAAACCCCCATCAACTCCTTACTAAGTTTTCTCCATCTCCCATCCTAACAGGCTAGCCGTGGACTCGTCTTTATGTTGACTGCCAAGCATAAATAGTGTTTAGCTCAGTCTCTACGATCATACATCACAGTGTCCATCCACATAAATAAAAAGCTGTGAGGCATTCAAAAATGCCAGACAAAACAACCCACTGTCAACAGCCAAAGTAATTAACAGAACTGGACTCAGAGATGGCCAAGATGTTGGAACTGTCAGACAAGAAACTTAAAATTGCTATGGTTAATATATTAAAGCTTCCACGGGAAAAGACGGACAATATGCACGATGGAGAATTTCAACAGAGAGATGGAAGCTATAAGAAAGAGTCTAGTGAAAATTTTAGAAATAAAAGATAGGATAACAGAGATGACAAATGCCATTGGTGAACTTATCAGGAGACTTAACAAAGCCCCCCAAAAATTATGAACTTGAAGGTTCATAAATTTGGGCAATAGAGATTGCCCAGATGAAACACAAAGAGGAAAAAAAAGTAAAATTAATCATAATAAAAAAATAACAGAGCATTCAGGTGCAACAGGACAATATCAAATAGTCTAAAACATGT
>CM052448.1:29477318-29499258 GCA_028533085.1 Varecia variegata | reverse complement strand
TTAATATAAAGAATTAATTAGGGTAAATGGATAATATTAAGACACACGGAACTCTCCATGGCATGTAAGGCTGAGAAAGAGTACCCAAGGAAGTACAGCCGTGGAGGGGTCTTGGCCCTGTTGGAGGTGGTGTGTTCTGGCCGCCGGGTAGCAAACAAGTTCATTGGCTTGGCCAGGACAGAGCTGGTCTGGAGTCGCTGGGCAAACAATAGGTGACCTTCTGGAGTGCAGGCTGGGGGCAGCACACAGCTGGAGTCTGGGCGCCCACGGGGGCAAGAAGCCTTCAGAGCTCACAGGCCACCCTTGGGGACTGGGAAACTTGCAGCAGCGGTGGCTGTGAGGGACCCCCGCAGCTGTGTGCAAGCTGTGCAGGCGATGAGGGGTGTCCTGCAGGCATCCAGGCCGGCACCTACCCGCAGGCATGTAGCAGTGTGGCTTTTGTGTTGAGAGGGGCTGCAGAACGGTTATGGCCAACCTCAGGCTTCAAGGTCACAGAGGGACCACACTGACTAGGGGTTCTACCAGTTGTCCTCAAAGCCACGCCACTGACCCCTCCTGGCCCACTCTGGAAATTGCAGGAAGCCTTTTTCTCCAATGTTGCTTCAGCACCTCTACTGAGAAAACAGCGTTGTGCTCACTTTCAAGGAGGAATGCCCAAAGCAATTCCATTGTTTATCAGAGTATATGCTGGAGGGTGCATTCAGAGCTGAGATGCAATAATGCATAACTGACACAAGCCCCCAGCAGGATAAATACCAAAATAAACACCCCCCCCACATGCACGCACACACCTAGATAATCATTTGAATAAGAATTACAACAGGCTTCTTGTCAGAAACCATGCAGATCAGAATATAATAAAGTGAAATCTCTAAATGCTCACAGAAAAGAAATCTGTCAACTCAGAATTATAGAATTCCCAAGGAAAATATATTTTTTAATTAAAGGCAAAATAATGACTTTTCCAGACCAAAAAAAAAGGGACTTGAGAATTATTACCAGCAGACCTGTACTATAAGAAATTGTAAAGGACATTCTTAAAGTAGAACAAATATGATAATGGGAGAAATTTGGATCTACATAAAGAAATGGCAATTTCTAGGAATAGTTGAAAGGCAGGTCAGTATAAATTTATTTCATTTTTGATCACTCTAAAAATAATTGACCCTTTAAAGCCACAACAGTTGTAAGGTATTGTGTGTTTCTAGCACATGTAAAAGTTAAATGTTTGACAACAATAGAACAAAAGATGGTAGAGAGTTGGGAAAATACTGTTTTCGGGCTCTTGTACTATGTGTACTGAGCATTGTGTTATTTGAATATGTCAAATATTCAAATGATATATGACTTGATACAAATTGATATGCTATATCAAATGACTGTGGTATGATATATCATAGTCAAACTGCTGAAAACTCAAGGTAGAGATATTATGAAGGCAGACAGAGCAAAAAAACATGCAGATAAAAGAAAATAAGGTAGGGCTATTTAAAGGCAAGAAATTAGAACCATACTTGATCTGAGATAGTATATGAGAGCATGGATTGGGAAGACCCCATCAATAAGTTCAAGAGTTTTGAGCATGTTCTAGCTCCTAGGATGGATAATGGATTGAGAGGTCTTTGTTTTATTATGCATCCTAGCTTTGCAAGCATGATATAAACATTCTTTTGTATATATTAAATATTATATTAACAACTGAAAGATTAATTTCACACCTCCCACCAAAGAAATATACTCCATAGCTGGAAAAGCAGGTCTGAAGCAGGGGTGTGATCTTCCAGCCACTGCCCACCTCAGTCTTGGGTTGCATGCTGCCGGCTGCAGAGCCATCAAAGGCAGGGCTAGTAGTGGGGATTATTAAAAAATCAAGTGGCAGTGGGACCTGTGGGAGGGGACAGTGTTGTCTTTTGTGGCGCTCTAAAAGAAAGTGTGCATCTCTGTCTAGCCGTCTCCAGGAAGGATACAAAATGTCCTTATGAGCACTTCCTAATTTTTTGTAGATTCTGAAAATTATATGAGAATGTTATCACTGATCCAGGTCATTGCTCTAAATTTCCTTGGCACCCAGGAAAAACAATGAGCTAGTTTTTATTTAAATGAGGTAATCGCCAGGATGCACCAGGCAGGCAGAAGGCTGCAGATGGAATGGGCTTAATGAAGGATCTGGAATAATAGAGTGAGACTTCTGTCTGGACCTTGCCCGAATGACACATCGTTGAGGTTAATTGGATGAACCGCAAATGTTTTCTTCCCCTTTTCATCACAAGTGCATGGGGGAGCCACCATTTCCCAAATAAAATGTGTCTTCCTTCAAGCTAGCGAGCTCTCGTCTGAAGCCATTGATTATGTCTGTGTGTTTACAGCCAAATAAAACCAAGAACAGAACACAGAAGTAATTGCTCTGAGGTTGGCTGTGGGCTTTTTCTGTCAGAAAGAACAGATGAGCGTAGCGAGTGTCTTTTCTACACCGTGTGGTTAAAAAGTCCACTGTGAGGCTTCTCACTTGTTTCCCCACAGCGAGCAGCCCAGAACAAATTGTGTTGAGTACCAACAATTACCCGTTTCTTAGGCCTGGAAAGCAAGTGTTAAAGTTGTTTGGACGTGCTGGCTACATATCGTATATAGTTATGTATACATACATATATTCTCATCACACACATATATATAGTATGTGTGTATATATATGCACACACACGTATACACCCATATCTTTACAAGTGCACTCCACTTTAAACGAAGGGAATACCTGAAACTGACACTAATTAGTTGTCATTGTAGACAAACCCTGTGGGTCTCAGTTTTAAGTCATCAAATTCATTCAGTCATTCGTTCATTCAGGAGGCAGTTAATGCGTGCTCAGGCGCAGTGCCGTGCCAACCTGTGCAGATGTGAGCCAGACATTACACTCAGATACTTCACAGCCTGCTGAAGAGACGGCAAGGTAAATAATTCCAACAGAATCCATTAGAGTCTTGATTGCACCATCTCTTTATTTTCTCATAGCACTATTCTCAATTTGCGATGCTACCTTGCTCACCTGTTGACCTGCTGGGTGGCTGCTGCCCCATCAGACGATAAGCTCCTGGGGGCAGGCCCTCCTCTGCTTGGCCAACAGTTCCATCTCCAGCTCCCCGGCTGTAACAGCCACTTGGTACAAATGCATTGATTGTCACCTCGTGGAAATGTGCCAGGAAGCCACAGGCGCCAAGAGGGGATCACCTAACTCAGCCTGGGAGTGCAAGAACAACTTTACAGAGGAAATGATGCCGGGGTTGACTGGTCAAGGATATGTCTGGGGGAGGAAAGTGAGGAAGACTTTCCAAGGCCAAGGATAGATGATGTGTCCCAGGCTAGACACAGGGAAAGCACTTCCCCCCCCCCTACTTTTAAAAACCTGCAGGTTGGCTGGGCGAGGTGGCTCACACCTGTAATCCCAGTGCTTTGGGAGGCCTAGGTGGGAGGATTGTTTGAGATCACGAGTTTGAGACTGGCCTGGGCAATGTAGCAAGACCCCGTCCTACAAAAAGAAATTTTTAATTAGCCTGGCATGATGGTGTGCCACTGTAGTCCCAGCTACTCCAGAGGCTGAGACGGGAGGAGTACTTGAGTTCCAGGCTACAGGGGGCTGTGATTGCACCACTGCACTCCAGCCTGGATGACAAAGCGGGACCCTGTCTCAGAAAAAAAAAAAAAAAAAAAACAACTTCAAATTAAGATTCCTTCCATTCTAAATGCCATTATTTTAATTTTAACATGGTAGATATTTCTATTTTTCAATCACTAAAGGGCATTGGGTTACTTTGAAAATTACAACACCTCACTTAGGAAAATCAGTCCATCCTGGTAATGTGTATATTAAGGTTTTTTTTTCTTCTTTCTATTCCCATTTTGATAATTGCAATATTTCAGGGAATCCTTTTGTGCTGAGGTTTGCGTATCAGTAATCAAGAATCATTTGAGAACCACTGGAGAGAAACTCTGTTAGAGCGCTGAGGGAGGAGCAAATCTGTATAATTTACAAGGTTCTTACAACTATTCAGCTTCTATTTTAGCCAATAATAATGAAAGGAAATGCTTTAAGCAGATATTGTGTGTCAGGCATGTGTGCTCAATTAAACTACCCTATGGCGAAAGTATATTTTACACTCATTTTAAAGATAAGTGAACTGTCCATCGAAGATAGTAAGTAATTTATGCCAAGTCAAACAGTAACTAAGTGATGGAGACAAGATTTAAAGCCATGTGTGTTTGTCCTTGAAGGCCATAACCATTCACAGGCCAGAACAGGTGTGCCTAATGAGTGGGGCACAGGTATAGACCGGTGTTTCCAAAACCGTCAACCTTCGATCCCATTCTGAAGGAAGTACAGAGTGGTATGATACTCTTTGGATAAATAAATTTGAGACACTTTAAACACTTGTTTTATTGCAAGACTTAGCAGAGCCATTAATGACTTATGACCATGTACCTTTCCAAGGTGGAGAAGAGCATTGTTTACTTGGCAAATGTTTTGGCCACAGAATGTTGTATTTTTCCCCCTAATAGGGAGCTGCTTGCCATGCCTCTCAGAACCAGGCTCAAGAACACAGTTGGGAAATCCTGACATAGAAAATAAATACCACTTCATAGACCTAAGGGGCCCTTTTAGTCGGAGTTCAGCTTCAACTAGGTCTTCCTGAACCACTTGTAACTTTATGCCATGTTCTCATAGCATCCCTGTGGGTTTGAGTTTTGGGTTTTTGTTTGTCTGTTTGTTTGTTTGTTTTTTGCATTTTGTTGCTGTTTTGCTAAGCCTCCTCTGACTCCCTCAGGCCGACCTGGACTCTGGCTTTTCTATACTCCCTGTATCCCTTCTGATTGGTTCTGTCGTGGCTTTTATTGCTTAGAATTGTAACATTTCCTTCACTTTCTGCCAGCCCACTGGATGGTACTGCGTTGAGATCAGGGACTATGTCTCTTTATATAGAGGTCCCTACCACCTAACATCACGACTGGCACACAGTAGGCACGCAGCATGCTCGGTGGATGGATGAGTGAATGAATGGATGGGGTCAGTCTGCCTCTCGGGCTCGGGAATGCGTGGGTTAAACAAGTTCAGATAGCTGGACTGCAGCCAGCTGGTGGAGAGCCTTACATTCAAGGCTTTGACGTTTTTACCTTATCATGTAGGCAGTGTGAAGCCTTTAAAAGATTTTGAGTGGGAAATTTGAATACGGTATTTTAAAATGGCATTTAAAGAAGATGAATCGGGGAGGCCAGTCTGAAGACAAGATGTCTGTTAAGTGTGGCAGCATCAGGCATTAGGTGGTAATAGTGGAGACCGCCCTCCTTGCTTATTTATAGAATTGGTTTTAAATGAATGATGAGGTGAGAGTTTTAAATATATTTCTTTCAGAAAGCAGACGCCATTATGGGGCAGTGTAGGGACATAAAGATGAAAAATACCTGCTCTTTGCTCTCCGAAGTCTCTTAGGAAAGATCAATCCAAGATGCACACAAATAATAAAATATGGCAAGCTGTAAGCATGTTATATAAAGGGACAAAAAAAGTGAGAGAACTAGGAAAACAATGGAAATTCCAAGGGAGGCGGTCTGAGAACATCTCACAAAGGAGAAAGGACTTGCGTGTGGCCTTGAGAGATGGTCGGATTTGAACAGGCTGGGGGCTGGACTGAGCTCTTGATGGAGACACCAACAATGACCCTTCCCTAGTGGCTCTCAGCAAATGTCCTTGGTCTAGGCTGGTTCAGGTCGACCGTCTTTTTTCTGGGCATGTGCATTTTCTCTCTGAGAAGGTGGGGGCATCTTTGTTCCCCACACTTTCTTCAAGAATTTCAGGCCTAGCGCCAACTATCTATCCTGCCAGGTGTTCCCATTTCATGCTTGTATGCAAAAACAAACACAAAAGCACAAGGCTTGGCATGCCTTAGTTATTCCTGAAAGAAAGCAGACTGCCTCTACCACCTCCTAAATCGTCAGAACCCCTACGAGGGCTAAGTTATTGTTCCCATTTTACAGTTGCAGCACGTTGAGGCAGGGAGACGGTAACATATTTGCTCAGTTTCAGTCTTGGGTCAGTTCATTATGGAGAAATCCTGATTCACACAGGTACAGCATTTCGAAGGGAAATTTTGTTAGGAACCTGCCCCACAGCTCTTTGAGAGTCTCCAGCTAGACGAAGATGGCGAAAGACACTTTGTTCTCAGGTCCTCGTGAAAATCATGCAGCCAGGCCACACACACACACACACACGTGCGTGTGTTGATAACGGGGAGGGTGGTGACAAGTGCACATACTTGTGTGCCTCACAGAGCACGTATCCATGCGTTATTCCATTTGTTCCTTATGCCCTTCCTGTCTCGTCAGTAAGTGGGAGATTATTATCCTCATTTTATAGATGAGGAAACCAGGGCAAAATGAGGAACTGAAGAGAATGTTTTGCAATGCGTGTTGTCAACCCTAAATGCATTTGCACATGAGTCTGTATTTCCAGATCCTGGGGTTTCTTTTTTTCCCTCAGTTTTACTGACAAATAAAATTGTTTTATTAATAAAAATTGTACATATTCAAGGTGCACAGTGTGGTGATTTGATACACACACACTGTGATGGTTATCACAATCAAATTGGATAATGCATCCATTGCCACTCAGAGTTACCATTTCATGGGGGTGCGAGGACATTTATAATCTGCTTTCTTAGTGCATTTCTTGTTAACTATAATCACCATTCTGTACATTAGATCTCTAGAACATAGTCATTTTACAACTAAAAGTTTGTTCCCTTTGACCAACATCTCCCCATTTCTACCCCCACCCCCAGCTTCAGGCAGCCATCATTCTCTGCTCCGTCCTGGGGGTTCTTAGAGTTCCTCAGCCCTCGGTTGGGTTCCCAGCCATACCATACCATGGGGCCGTGAGACAATTCCAGTGAAAGCTCCGGGAAGACGCAGCACAGAGCTTCTGCTGCTCTGAGCTTGAGGTTTCCACATCTCAGGGAAATGCCTTCTGAATAAGCCCTTAACTTTCTCCTAGGCTGCACTGTCCCTTATCTGTAGAGGAAATGTGTTGACCTTTGTCTGCTCTGCCAGGTGCAAGGTGGAAAATGGGCCTTTTGTCTCTGACTTCCTCTGGGAGGCCCTCAGTCCCAGCCATCCTCAGACAGCAGGGTGCCACCGCTCTAGGAGGCTGCTGCGGCCCAGGCAAGAACCTCAGGGGTTGTCCAGAGCCTGCACCGCTACACCCCAGGCCCCTCTTCCCCTCCACCCACTCTGTGCTTCACTCTTCTGTTCACTCTTTAAAAATTCACACTTGCATCCACCCTGTTCTCTGCTTGGCTCCAGGTGACTCACCGTCTCCTCTGGGGAAGGAATCCACATTTTACTTCCGATGTCATCTCTCCTTTCCTGGATGTGACTGACGACCAGCTATGTTTGTCTCTCTAGTGCATTCTCAAGGGCCCCTTTCTTACACTGCCGTCCTACGCAACCCTGATGAGCACAACCCTTTGGGTTTCTAAAGCCCACCACCGGTCTTGGCTCAAGTGTCATATCCCATGTTTACAAACAAACAAACAAACACCCTTTCTTAGCATTGATTTCCAGGGAAGTTCACTAGCTTGTGATCTGCCGGGCTGGGGTGAGGCTGGCGGGGGGAACAAGAGGAAAAGTGCTATTGCTCTATTGCTTTAGTTCATCCCCACACGTGGTGGGAGTTGCTTGGGCTTTTTAGCTGCTAGACACGTGTTGCTGCGGATATGCAGTGACAACGGTGTCCCCTGTCTCCAGGGGTTGGGAGGATGGGTCTTCTTTCCCAAGAAATCCCAAGCTGAGTCTCCTGAAGGTAATTTCTTATCCTCAGGGCCCAGCTCTGCCTCATGGGCAGATTGGTTTTTCTTATCTGTACTTTGTCTGAAGTTGTTTGACACCCGCCAGGCTGTGTCCCTATTCCTAGACGTTTGGTTTCAAGCCTCAGGTGATTACCTTGCAGGGAAGGAATGGACAAGAGGAAGGAGGAGGCTGTCAAAAACATAATTGGTTCACCTCTCTTCAAAAGGAAGTGCCACTGAGGTGGCCTCGTGGCTTTTCTCATTTCCAGGGAAGTCAGTACAAGTGTCGCTGAGAGTTCATCCTCCCTGGGCTCTTGTTGCACTGAGGAGCGTGAGCCCATAAGAGGGTGGCATTAGGCCTATAACAGAGAGTTAAGGTTGCAGAGAGGAGAAAACTTAGGCCTTCTTGCAAGTTGTCCTGCAGAGACTCTAGTCCTTTTGTCATGTTGCCTTAAACAACACGCAGAAGTGGTGGTGCACCAGTGTCCTGCTGCCACCGCACTCTCGTTTCAGGGTTTACAGCCTTCCGTAAGAGCTGGGGTGTTTTATAGCCTTTGTTGTTGGAGAAGTGGCGTGGCTGATTAGAGAATGCCGACTCTGCTGCTTACTAGCTTGTAGCCTTGGGCCGGCCGCTCACCTCAGCCCTCCATTTCTGCCTTCCGTAGATAGGCCAGGGACACTGATTCTGACCCCCGGCCAGGCTTCTGATGACGTTCCGGTGGACAATGTGTCGTGAAACCTTTTGCAACTCGCATTACTGTGGGGATGGGAGGGGTTTGCCACCATCCTCCTCCTCTTTAGTAAAAAGAGGAGCTTTTGCCCATGATTGCAATTATCGCCTGCAGTGGGCACTGTTGACACCCTGGCTGAAATATCCCCGCAGGGGTTGCTGGCCTTCCGATCCCCCGAGGAATTCCCCACTGGAGGAGTTATCGGAAGCCGGCTCATAGCATCCCAGGAGCGTCTGAAAGGCTTTCCCTGGCAAGGTGCCCAGAGCTCCCGTACTGCTGTCGAGGTGACTTACTGCTGGGATTCGGAATTGGTGGAAGCCGGCCTCCATGCCCCGCCTGGCAAGCCCCTCACCCCTCATTTCACCTTACCCCCTCACCTCTCCTCTTTCCTCGTGGACAGTTGTCAGCAGCATCCAAACGTGACGAGGTAGCCCTGGGTGATCGTGCACATGCTGGTTTCAGCATCAACACTTCCTGGGAAATGTTCGTTTCCCATTAATGTTGAGAAAGTGGACAAACACTTGCCCTGCGAGGGTCTGTACCGGATGTCCCTCCCCAGTCCCCACCTAGAGGTGCCGGCTTGCCGCCAGCTCAGCGCCCCACGGCCTGGCTCCAAGGAGCTCTGGCTCAGTCGCAGCTCCGGCTCAGCCTGGCAAGTCAGTCGCAGCTGAAACTGCTGAGTCTGAGAGTCTCGCGTGCGGGTTGTTTTTACAAGCCCACGTCCTGGAACCCAATACTGAAAACCAGACTCAGAGCTGCCAGATCAATAGTTCAGGCCGTAACAGAATCGTTGGACACGGATTCCCGGGACCCAGAGGACAAGCCCAGCCCCCGAGCCCGCAGCGTCCTGAGCTGGATCTGTTGCTTCTCTGGTTGTACAGACATAACTTCCTTTCTGCCAAATTCTTGGTTTCACTCTTTACTGGCAAGGTCAGCAGGAACTCAGCTTATCTGCTCGGTGACTCCTCGCTGGGAAATAGCCAAAACTGGGAGAAGTGGATTGTTGTAAAAATTCCCTACCTTGTGTTAAAGACGGAGACGTTCCAAGCACATTTCTGGTACTAAAGACGAACATGCACCAGGGTTGGGTGGGCAGAGTCCCTGGTTTTAAGTTGCTGTGAGTATAACACTTGCCAGTGTGTGAAACAGGAAAACTGCATTTGAAACACTTAAGAACCTAGAGCAACTACACCTTCCAATTGCCAAGCACTTGGGTTTTACAGACGCTGTGTCTGTCATCCTCAGCTGGGACCCTCAGAGGAGCATTTGCTGAGGGAATTGCATAAGGCCTTGGGCCCAGCAAAAAGTCTCAGATTCCACAGTACGGGGCTTAGCTGGGAAGGATTTTCTGAAATCTCTGGGCAACCACAGCTCTCCTGTGCTTGGCCAGCCACTTAAACCTTTCTCTTCTCATCTCACCCAGAGGATGGACTTGCACGAGGATTCACTTTAAAATGTCAGCCTTTTTGTTTAGTCCCGCAGTGAAGAGGCCAAGACCTTAAGGTTAAACCCCTTCCATCCGGTCCAGTTAGCTTTGCAGAGAGTGAAAAAACATCCATGACAGGCTGCTCTCGGACCACAGCCCATGAAACCAAGAGCCCCTGAAGCTCCCTGGACCGTGGTGTTGAGGAATTTGGTGAAGGCCTTTCACATGTGTAAAAGACAAAATGTCACCCTTTTCCCCAAGGGAACCTGGTCTTCATCCTTACTTTACCAGGGCAGGGTATCCTGAAAAATCGCTTTCCCATAATATATAAGAGTCTATTGCAGTTACAGGCAGGGAGAGTAATGTGTACAGAGGGGCCTTCTGACAGAGGGTGTCACTCACATCTCAGCACGTCACCTTCATTACAGGACAGAACTTTCATCAGAGGTAAAACTTATTCACAGGAAAAGTCATCTCATTTTTCAACCATGCACCCACCTGCAGAGAAATACTTAGGATTTCCTCTCTGCTCAGCTCCTGGAGTTCTTCTAATCAGAGACGGAGAGCTGAGGTTTTATAATAATCATCACTTTTATTGATATTAGTAGATCACAATGTTCTGGAAATGTCGAGTTCTTCTGCCTCTTGGGTATGGAGCTGACATATAAATAAAGGGCCCCAACTAATCCCAAACGCTAGTGGCATCCTGCATGACAAATAGGCATCAGGTGCGCGGTGAGCACAGTTGCTTGCGTGAGCCACCCCTGCAGCCGAGACAAATCCCCAGGGTGGTGGCAGGTCCTCAGATCGATGCCAGCACCTCTGCACGTTTGAAATGTAAAATATAAGCAATCCATGATTTCCCAGCCTAATGTGATTCCAAGCGAATGTGGAGGGTTGACAGGTTATTTATCAAAGCGTGGGACCTGGTTTGGGTTTCAATCAGGTACCAAAATACAGGGTTTGTGCTTGTTTCAGCAATCCCAAAATGGCACAGTCACGGTCCGCTGGAGCCAGAAAGGACTTTGAAGGTCAACTCGTCCCAGACCCTTGTTTTACAGATGAGATTTTGGGTTTGGGTTTGTTCAAGTTCATACAGCAAGACAGGCGACAGAGTGGGGACCGGGAACCCGATTTTCCTGGCTTCAAGCTGCTACTCTTCCCCACCCCCGCCCCCACCCCCGCCGGCCCCAGCAAGTCCAGGCCTGTCTGTCCGTTTCGGAGCACCTAGGGAATAAATCCTAGCAGTTGGGCATTTGGGTTTTGGCTTTGTTTTCTGTTTGGGAAAATCTGGGATGCAAGTAAGAGAAACCAAGTCTTCCTCAGCAGAAGGCTATATTGGGCTATCTTGGGAAGGTAATAGTAGCTCTCAGACTCGTAGGAAAGCTGGAGAAACAAGCTGAGCAAAAAGTGGCAGGAAACAAGCGCAGCTTCAGGGGGACTGGGTGGCAGAACATTCCGGACAGTGTTAGCAAGGTGAGACTGCCAGAATGAGTGAGCCCTTTTTTCTGTTCTCCCGTACTGCACTCAGGAGCAAAAGTCCATGGAGAGACTTTGATCTCCAGATCCAGTTAGCTCCTTGGTGTTGCAGGTAAATAAACATTGTTTAGGATTATCTAGATCAAGCTTTCCGTAGGTTGGAATCCTGGAGAGAGGGTCCAGTGAGCCCAGCTTGGGTCACCTGCCTGTTGGGTGCGGATGCTGGACAGCCGGAAGCAACAGACGTCCTGTGCGTGGACATTGCTGTGTTCACCCATATATCCCGATCGCCTTGCCTTCCCGAACCCCGGAAGCTACACGTAGCCACGTGGCTTGATTTGGCTCACGGAACTTGAACAGAAGTGGCGTGGGTTGGTTTGGGGATGGAAGCATTTAAGCACTGGTGTGTGCTGCTCCACACATCTTTTCCCTGCTGTGACAAACTCTCAGGCCTGGTGTTGATACGGCAGCATCATAAGATGATGGGATTTCTGTCAGCTTGTGTCTCTAAGGGGGTGTCGTCAGCTGAGCCTTGGGGTTGTTACAACCGATAGCATGACCTAGACGCTCCTCGCCGAGGCGTCCCCTTCATGCAGCGTCCTAGCATGTTCGTAGAAAGGGAAGCAGTGATGTCAAATGTCCCGCCACGTAACCTGGGGAGAGCCCGCCTGGTGCCCTGAAACACTGCAAGTATGGCCAGAAGGTGGGGCATCCGGCCAACCTGAGAGGCCCAGACTTAGAGGATTATTACTGGATGGGAAACCAGTGTGCCCAGGATGGGAGGCACAAAATGACTCCATCAGCAGCCCGCTGGTTAGACCGGTAGGTGTTTATGTGAAGGAGGAAGCGGTGGTGTGTTTGCATAGGAAACATACGCCCATCTCTACATATATGATTTTATCTCAAGGAAGTTATGTCTGACAAGTAAAGCTGATTTGATACGATGAGAAACTCAAAAATTAAATATCATATAGAAGTCATTACAGTATTTCCAGACATGAAATATGAACAGGCATAAAAGCGCCCGCCGAGACATTGCTGGGTCCCCTAACGACGTCCCTGGCTATGACGCACTTGGCTTGGTGTTGCATGGCTAACGCCGTCCGGGGCTGGCCACTGGGGGCCTCCGTGTTGTTCCCTTCCATGGCGACGAGGACATTTCTGGGTTCGCTCTTCCTTTCTTCTTGAGGACGTGGTAAAGGTACCAAGTCAGGCCCAGGAGAGACGGTTTTGAATAAAAACAGCCTGGTTAAAGCATTGTTATATTTATTTTTCAATGCATTGCCATGTCCTTTTAATGTGCCTGCTTTTCTTCTAAATCGGTGAACTTCGAAAATTAAGCAAAGTAATTTTTATCTTCCATTCCCGGCCAAACTTCCAGGGTCACCTTTAGGTTTGGTCTTTCTCCAGGATTCTCAGAAACTTTTCGATGTTAACTTTTTGATTTATGTTCTGTCTCCACTTGGCATTGAAAGTAGCTATCCTTGACCAAGCTCTGTGTTCTGTGATTGGGTCTAAATTGGAAGAGAGATAAGTCCAAAATAAAACAGCATGATTTTTTTAAAAAAATTATATGGTATCAGCATAGGAGAAAAGTTAGATTTCGCAACACTTGAAGCTCAAATTTGTGAAAGACTAGGGCCAAAAATTGGATGACTTTGGGTAGAGACTGGGGTCAGAGGAGACCACTGAGGGGGTCAAAGGTCAGGTTGAGAAAACAGGATTCAGTCCGAGCTAACTGGAGATGTGAGAAGCCAAGAAAAATCATGTGTCTGAAGGGTAACAGAACAAAGCAAAAATGACCAGAGCAATAATCCAAAACCTAGATCTAAAACCCCCGATGCTCTGGTGTATGAAACATCTCTGATTCAAAAGAGCAGTTGCTTCATGCTGCCCACACGCGGGGGCACGTGCACACGCACATGTACAATTTTCTGTTAATCTTTTATCTCCGGGGACAGGATATCATCAAATCTAACACTTCTGAATACAAAATAAGAGCATGACAAGTCATTCTGTAGCCTGGTAGAAAAATTAGCAGCATGCACGCTACACATTACAAATACCAGCTCCGAGATGGGAATTGAATTGTTTTCATCTCCTAACTGTTCACATCTGAGAATTTGCAGATAGAGCACTAAATATTGTTCCTGACGTGTAATAAGTGCTTCGTGTAGGTTATCTACTATTGTTATTTTAAAGTCATTTCGTTCTCAGCAAAGTAAGTATTATCACTCTTAAGCCTTGGGAAGACTGAAGCCCAGAAGTTAAATAATTTGCCACCAAATCTCACAGGACAAGACCTGAAATTGGAGTCCAGGTCTTTTTCCGACTTCATATCCGGTTCTTACCCCCTCATTATTCTGCTTACACTGGGGCCCTGCGTGGTGCTCCTCACAGTTGATGCGTGGAGAATCACTGACCTCTGTAAGTGAGAAACTACTGCACACAATGCGGCTGCTCACACTGCCTCCGGTTTGTCGCTCCGGCTTGCCACCCAGGTGTGCGTAACGATGACTTCACAGAGAGCAGCTCAGCGTTCTGCAGACCCGTGCATGGAACACATCAAGCCTTCATTAAGTTGTGTGTGGGTTTTTTAAAACCTCATTTCTGTTTAAAAATAAATTGATTTAGCAATTTGCACAGTGCCTCCCTAGACCATTCTTTATGAAGTGGAACAATCACTTAAATGTTCAATTATCCAAAGCAGAGAAGGCCAGAGGAAGTGAGCACAAACCACGCCCAGGGGAGGAGGAAGCACACGGCAAGTGGCAGGTGGCATCAGGCCCTGCTCCTCCACCTGGGTCCCCTGAACCAGATGCACGAAGGCAGCAAGTGGAGTGGGGCTGCTGGCCCCCAAAGCACCTACAGCCATTCTTTTTTCACAGACAGACACTGGACCCATTTGCCACCTGAGCAAATCCATCGGTAACCTTGGCCACTGCCAGTCTCACGTCCTTGCTTTGTGTTCAGCTCTGGAAATGAGGGTACCCCCTCTAAGTCTGTCTGGGTGCCTGGTTGGTTTCCTTCATCGTTCTCATGAAAACTTGCATTGTTTTGTGTTTGCCCATTTGTTTGGTTTCTTAACTCATTCTCCAGTCTGCTCCACCACACTGTAAGTTTGTTGGGGCTGGATCACATCGGGCTGCCTGGTCTGCCATTCCTGCTCTGTGTCTGTCAGTGAGCGAGCTCTTCCATCTGCCTTCTGCCCGGCTCCCGACCCAGCTGCCTGACCGGACCTGACCTTTCCCCGAGCCTACTGCCCTGGGCTTTGGAACTCTGGTGACTCCATACGGATTTCCTCCCCGAGTTCTCAATCCCGTGAGCACCTCCCCACCCATCCCAAGTCTCAGGATCAGCATCTGAACTCCTCACTGCCCGCTGGCTCATGGCCCCAGAAATACATCGTCTCCATCTAAATTGCACTTCCACAAGCCTGGAAAATGGAAAGTTCCGCTCAGCTGCTGCCAGATTCCCCAGCATCAAGTATTTATATTAATGCTCGCCAGAGCTTGCTGGAGAGGTGGCACCAAGAACGCTGCTTCCAGCAGTGCTTAGGAGTGTCCATGTCACTGCACTCATCACTAGAATTTTTTTTATAATGATTTATTATATTTCTCACTTTAGAGGAAACATTCCAGCTACTTCTGGTCACTGGGTTCCTAAACATTGTACTGAGATGTCAGGCCCTGGAATCTTTATGGAGTTTATCCCTGGAGTGTGTATGTCTTGCCAAGATCTCCACCCTGCTAAGCCATTTCTCACTCACCGAGATCAGTCAGCTCTGCGCACTGCTGATGTAGTGGATCAATGAGATGCTCCCGTGGGGTGTCCAGAGAGGCCAGGTCTCTTTGGACGGGGTTATGACAGACGGCAGGGGAGTTAATACAATCCTGAGTCAAAACTGTAAATGTCACTCATTCCGCATGAATGTGAACTCTTTTTTAAAAAGAATTCACAGATAGCATTGCATTTATTGTGTACAACATGATGTTTTCAAGTATGTTTACATTGTGGAATGGTTAAATCTAGCTAATTAACAAATGGGTTACCTCAAATAGTTATTTGTATAGGGAGAGCACCAAACATCAACTCTTTTTCAAGAATACAATATATCACCGACTCCAGTCTGCTTGCTGTACAATAGATCTCTTGAATTTATTCCTCCCGTCTAACTGTAATCATGTACCCTTTCACCAACATCTCCCCAGCTACCTCTGCCCCTAACCAACCAGCCTCTGGGAAGCACCATTCTTCCCTCTACTTCTATGAGATCAACTATTTGAGATTCCACATGTGAGTGATAACATGTAGTGTTTGTCTTTCTGCTCCCAGCTTATTTATCTTAACATAGTGTCCTCCAGGTTCATCCATGTTGTTACAAATGATAGGATTTTCTTCTTTTTCATGTCTGGGTAGTATTCCACTGTGAATATACACCACATTTTCTTTATCCACTTGTCCATTGATATACACTTACATTGATTCCATATCTTGCCTATTGCGAATAGTGCAGCAATCAACATGGAAGTGAAGATTTCTCTTTGATATACTGGTTTTATTTCCTTTGGATATATATGTGTATATGGATATATATGTGTGTATACACACACACACACACACACACACACACATATCCAGTAGTGGGATTGCTGGATCATAGGGTAGATGTATTCTTAGCTTATTGCAGAACCTCCAAACTGTTTTCCATAATGGCTGTACTCATCTACATTCTCACCAACAGCAGGTAAGGGTTTCCTTTTCTCCACATCCTCACCTATGCTTATCTTTTTCTTTCTGACAATAGCTATCACTTCACTAACTAGAGTGAAGTGATATCTCATTGTGGTTTTGATTTGCATTTCCCTGATGATTAGTGGCATTTTCTCATATACCTGTTGGCCATTCATATGTCTTCCTTTGAAAAATGTCTATTCAGGTCTTTTGCCTATTTCTGAATCAGGTTATTTGTTTTCTAGCTATGGAGTTGAGTTCCTTATATACTTTATGAGATGCATAATTTGCAAATATTTTCTCCCATTCTTTAGGTTGTCTCTTCACTGTTGATTATTTCCTTTGCTGTGTAGAAGCTTTTTAGTTTGATGTCATCCCATGTGTCTGTTTTGCTTTTGTTGCCTGTGCCTTTGAGGTCTTATCCAAAAAAATCATTGCCCAGACCAATGTCATGGGGCTTTTCTTCTAGTTTTCTTCTAGTAGTTTCATAGTGTGGGGGCTTACATTTAAATTATAATCCATTTTGAGTTAATTTTTGTATATGGCACAAGATAAGGGTCTAATTTTATTCTTGTGCATAGGGATAGTTAGTCTTCCCAACATCATTTATTGAAGAGACTGTTCTTTCCCCATTGTGTGCTCTTGGCAAAAATCAAAGGCTGTAAATACATTTTATTTCTGGACTTTCTATTCTGTTCTGTTGATCTGTGTGACTGTTTTTATGCCAGTACCACACTGTTTTGTTTACTGTAGCTTTGTCATATATTTTGAAGTCAGGTAGAGTGATGCATCAAGCTTTAAACACTAGAACTTTTTTAAAGTATTGCCAATTTGATGATTTTAAAAATTAGTTTCTCATTTAAATTAGCCATTTAAAAAATTACCATAGCTATTTGAATTTTCTTTTTCTGTGACCTTAACTGTTTTTCTTATTGATCTATAAAAGCTACAATACTCTGGATGTTTAATGTTTGCCTGTCACAATCATGGAAAACATTTTTGTAGGTTTTCTTTTATATTTTAGCTTTGTTTCTCTTATTTTTGACATGATAAAAGTTTGTAAATTTTAAAGTAGACAAGTCTAGCAATTTTTTATTTTATTTAATCCATTGCTTTTATGATTAAAAAGTCTTTCCCCTTACAGTGATGAGTGAAATAGTTACCTATCCTTCTAATTTTTATGGTTTATAGTTTGATTTATTAAGACTAAACTCTTTAATCCTGCTGGAACTTACCTTATTTATGTGATGAGGGTCTCACATGATTTTTCCCCCAGAGAACCAAACATCCTAACGTGCCTCACATGTGTAAGGACATACTCTATGCCGTGGACCCATATGTTGATTATTTTGCTGTTACCACATGGTGTCAGTTACCCTGGACTAGATTATGTGCTGTAATATCTGGAGATCCAGGCCTCTCACATTATTCTCCCTTGTTTATTTATTCATATGAACTTTAGAATGAATTTTTTTCTGATTCCAAAACAAATATCATTGAGATGTTTATTCAATTACTTTAAGGACCTTTAAGGTATAGGCTCTTGCCATTCAGGAACGTGGAATGGCTCTCTCAATATTTATTTTTCCTTTATAAATTTCAATAGTGATTTCACTATTTTCCATAAGAGTCCCATATATTCCTCGTTAGCATTATTTCTTGACATTTTATAAAAGGTGTGTGCACAGGGGGCCTGGGAGGGAGACAGCAAGAGAGAGAAGTTGTGTGTTTGTTGTGAGTGACATTTTTTTTTTCTTTATATTTTAGTCCTGGCTGTAGAGAAGCCAGTGGGTTTTGCTGAATTTTATTCATCCTATCAAATCTGAGTCTCTTAGGTTTTATAGATGTATGATTATACAGAGTTCAATAGCTGTAATTTGATCTTCGAATTTCTGATAATTATACTCCTAATTTCTGAAATAAATTCCCAGGAAATAGTCACTTCCCCATTAACAAGGAGACAATATGATTTCATTGTCTTCTTGCTTCTGCTGTTGCAGAGATGACACCTCTGTCTCAATGTTATTTCTTGAGGGTAATCTGTCAGTTGTCCGTCTGTCTATTGCTTCCTTGGTGATAACCTCTCATTTTTTCTCTGGCTGTTTTGGGGGTTTTGCTTTGTTTTTGTATTTTTCAGTTTTACTATGATGTGTCTAGTTGTAGATTTCTTTTTATGTATCTTCCTTGGGCTTTATTTGGCCTCTTCGAACCATGGAGTGTAGATCTCAGCTTTTAAATCCTCTAGCTCATTCTCTCCTGTCCTTCTGGGACTCTGGAATCAACTTATGTCAGATCTTCTCACTGTATCCTTTATGTCTCTTACACTCTCTTACCTCTACGTGTTTCATTCAGGAGTATTCCTTCTGACTTAAATTTAAGTTCCTGAATTTTCTTTATCAGCTGTTTCTAATTTGCTATCATGCCTATCCATTGAGTTTTTAATTTGGGGTTATTATATTTCCAGTTATATCATTTCTATATTTTTAATTTGCAATGTCTATGTTACTGTTGGTAGTTTCCAATTGATGGCCAAAATTTTCAAGCTTGGTTTTTTCCTCCATGAATATTGTAAGTAAGCTGTGTTGTTTTACAGTCTGTGGGAGGTCCCTCAGGGTCTGTTTCTGTTCTCTGTTGTTTCTCCTGGTTCTGGCTCATAGTGTGTTGTCTCTTCATGTGCCACACTATTTTTGATTGTTTGATGGACAGTGGATTTGAACACAACTTATAGAAAGATTTTGAGGCGTGAGATATTATCTTTCTCCAGCCCTTCTTATTTCCCAGAGCAAGGTCTTCTCACATCCTCTTGATGATGAGAAGTGAATGCTTAGTGCTGTTTTCAGAGTAATTTTCCAGAGGGTTCAAGGTGGGATTTTTGTTTTCCATTTTTCCATCCTTGAACAGGAGGAGATGTATGCAGAGCTAGTGGTTACCAACAGGTGGTACATGTGGCGAGTCCTAGTTCTCACTGACCTGTGGGTGCTGGTAGAATCACCCTGACAGATCCATGTCTGGAAGATGAACTCATTTTCAGAGCTGATGGCACATTTCCAGGGGTTCTGTTTTTTATTTTGTTTTGTTTTGTTTTTAGCAAATGATCATACTATAAGCTTCTGCTGGACTGAGATGAGGTCTTCTCATAGCCTTATTTCCTGGCTCCTGGGAACAGAAAAGGGTAGAGTACAGGAAAAACCTCTGCTCCAGCACGTGCCTTTCTCCTCTTTGGCACACAAATGGTGCTCGCAGATGAGGACTTCCCTTCCAGGAAGCCCGCCAGTCCTCTCTGCTTGGGAGCATTCGGGAATTGCAGCTTCTGTAGAAACAGAGGCTAAGGAGGGAGTGAAGGTGAGCAGACGCTGACAGCTCCCTGGCTGCCTCAAAACAGCGGTGTGCGCCCAGCGTTGCTGTCAGTCCGGTCTGTGGCTCTCGGGGCCTGGGGAGATGCTGAGGGTTTCTCACAGCCTTTTCCTCCTTCCTGTCATCCTCTGAAGGAGGAGGCCCAATGGACCCGCACAAGGTCTTCTGTAATATTTGTTAATACAGCACCACGGGCCTTTAGTTGTGAATTCCTTAAGGATTCTGGTCTAATTCCAGTGTTTGTTGTTTTTTGTTCTTTCGCAAAGTCTTTTAGGGAGAGTTTGGGAACTGTTGCGTTAGGACTTGCAAGCCAATTCCATTTCAACCTGCTCAGCTATTTTTTGGAAACCTAATCTTTTATTAAACATTAGGAAGTGCTGAGCTTGTAAGAGAGAAAGAAGTTCTCCAGAGACATGCTGAATTAATAAAGAGAGATGATATTTTGTGACAAATCAGCCCTCAGTTGTTGAGTTTATAGAGTCACAGATTCTCAGAAATTGTATTATGCATGAGGCTTGGTGCCCTGCAAAAAAAATGTGACATTACCAGTCAAGTCATATCCTCACATCTGGGCAATGGCTCCAAATGAATGGACATTAAAAAAATTAAGACATATATTATTAAAGTTGAAAGATTGTGTGTGTCGTTTTCAGAATAATTGGTGCCCTTTGTAGCATTCCACTGGCTTCTGAGACACAGCAGGCGTTATATAGGGCAGCCCACTCCTGCTTTAGATAGCTTACTGAGATCATTATTTTCAGGAAATAAGCACATTAAGATATTTTTATATGGCCAGTGTGGTTCCAAGTTTATTAACAATTGAAATTTGTAGCATCCCTCCAACTAGTTTAGAATCTAAGGTAATGATGCAATGGAGCTATTTACATATTACATCTGTCCTCAGCTGGAGTCAAGCATGAACTCGAATAATATTTTGGCTGGAACAAACCCAGGCCTCAGTCTGTGCGTCTCTGGAAGGTGGAATTCTTCTTCTCAGGTCCCTTCTTTTAAAGGTCGTTTGTTCCCCATCATATTATTTTGTCATTCTGATGCAGCTCTTCGAGAGGATTTTATTGGCCACCTGGAAGGAGGGTAATAATTACACCAGAATATAGACCCCGTGCTGGAGAATGGGAAGTTTCACCAGGGAATGGGGAAAACCAGCCCAGCCAAGGCTAATGCATGGGAGGCGATCCTACCAAGACCAGAAATAAAACAAGTCACTTGTCAAACGGATGAAAAATCCTGATCATTCTAGATAACATTTTCTGCAGGTTTAGGCAATTTGATGAAATCAAAACAAGAGAAACAATTAGAATGAGATCAAACTGTCAACTGTTAAATACTAGAATTAAAAATGGAATTCAAGGCTGGGAGCAGTGGCTGATGCCTGGAATCCTAGCACTTTTGAGAGGCCAGGGCGGGAGGATTGCTCAAGCCCAGGAGTTTGAGGTTGCAGTGAGCTATGATGGTGCCACTGCACTCCAGCCTGGACGACAGAGTGAGACCCTGTCTCACCAAAAAAAGAAAAAGGAAAAAAAAAAATGCTGGAATTCAAGGTAGCTGAATACAACATAAATATTAGTCAGTTTCCCATATGTATTAATAACCTGTTAGAAACATGGAAAAAGATTTTATTTCTGGGAACAATAAAAGTGTAAAGCATGTAGGAAAAACTTTAACAAGAAATATGAAGAATTGATGTAAATTAAACTACTGAGGACTAAAATAAGAGTTAATTAAATGAAGAAGCATATCATGCTCTCAGCAAAATACATAAAGATACAGGTTATTCTTTCCTCTTCAAATTCATGCATAGATTAATGTACTCGGAATCAAAATTCCAGTGGAACTTTTATTGAAATGACAGATGTAGTCTAATTCCATCCGGAATAAAGAGTAAAAACTTGAGAATATGAAGAAGAAAAAAATTTGGTTGAGTGATGATGAAAAAGAACAAGTAAGACTTGACCAATGGGACATTAAAACATAATGGAAAGTTACAGTATTTATATCTGTGAAATCAACAGAACAATAGGTTAGTCCACAGATAACCCCTGTATGCCAGATGTGACAGAGCTGGGCGGCCAGGCCTACGGGTGACTTTCGAACATTTTCATCACCCCCCAGAAGAAACCCGTACCCATTAGCAGTCCTTTGGTTTTTAAAATGCGTTTCTTTCCCTCCCGATTATCCTAAATTGTTTGACTGTTCTTTCTCGGTCTTCTCTTCTTCTTCCAGCGTCTTAAATGTTTCTATTCCCCAGGCTGTGCTCCTCACATGCTTCTCATATCACGTTGCTCCCAAACTCAGGGAGGCTTTACCACGCCCGTGGTTTCAACCTGGGCTTCTCTTAATACGAGCCTCCCAGCTCTGCTCACAGCCCC
>CM052448.1:29449796-29476818 GCA_028533085.1 Varecia variegata | reverse complement strand
CCCCGATCTCAGTCCTATGCCTCAGTCCTCCGGTGGCACCTTCCCAGCGCACGTGTCCACCAGACAAGTGTCCACAGACACGTCACACTCTGCAGGTCCCACGTTGAACGGATCAGCGTGCCCTTCACGCCCACCCACCCATTCTGCTGTCAGACGTGAGATGCATCTCGCACACACATGTGCTTGGTGACAGCACTGACTGTGTCACTCCAGGTGAGCCCCTCACGCTGTCCTCCTGCTCACCCTCCATCTCCAGCCTTCACCAGGCTCTGCTGACTAAATGCCCAAGTGTGTCTTCCCTGCACTGCAGCTGCCTGAGTCCACACATTCGTCACCTCTTGCTTTTACTCTGGAGGAGCCCCCACTCTGGTCTCCCTCCCTCCAGATTTCCTTCCAGGGCTCTCTTCCTAGACTACAGACATAAGCATGGACTTGCCGGCCAAAGAAATATCGGTGGTGTGTGCCCGGTGCACCGGGCCTGATGGATCAGGGCCAAACACTTTAGTAGAATTTTAAGAGCCTGATGAGCGGAAACTTATGCATCTTGCCAACCTCACAGATCTCCGCCTGCACACCTCTCCCCACACACAAAGTCCCTTGGCACTCTCTAGACGCACCCTCCTCTCTACACCTGCACATATCTGAAACCCTGTTTAGAATTCCCCCTAGCAAAATCTCACTCATCCTCTGAGATGCAGCTCAAAGTTACTTTAGCTGAGCTGGACACTCTCTCCCCCAAGTTCCCACTGCACTTTGGACCTAGCCCCATTTTGGCATGTCCACATTTGTATGGTTCTGTGACACGTCTCTGTGCCCTAGTAGAATATGAATTCTTCAAGAGCCAACACGCTTTCTCAGCCCGGACCCGCAGCGCGGAAGGCTGCACCACAAAATGGAAGGTGTGCGGTAGCTGCCTGTCGACTAGTTGCATGGATGAACGAACACATGACGCTTTGTCTTCATTCCTTTCAGCACAGGGATGGGACACGCCAAGGGGAGGCAGGGGTGCCTGAAATGTAGGACACCGAAGGTGAAAGCTGGATCGGTCAAAATCCCTTCCAGGGCACTTCAGGCCAGCCTACTCCACTTGGGCTGCCATGACTTTGAGCTGTCCTGTGGACCCAGTTGGATTCAATAATGAAGCTTTCAAAGGAGACGTTCGCCTCAGGGGGCAAGGGCTTTGTAGGTCATTGTGAAATGATGAATCACTCCTTACGGAGCAGAGAAAACTTACTACTTTCTTTTAGATTTGTCTTAAAATTGTGTTGGGTTGTTTGTTAGGACTTGGAACCTACTGCAAATTTCTGAGTGAGCTATTTCTCTGACCCCTCAGATTAACTTCTCTGTGCCATTCACATTTTAAAATTGTAGATAAGTTTGCTGGAAGGAATCAAATCGACTCATTCTACTGGCAGCCAGAACAGTCCTGAGCCTGTTACTATGGAAATGGATTTGTTACTTTTGCTGTTGCCTCCTGATTTTCAGGCTGTAGGGCGACATTTGCAATGCTTCTGTGAATTTCTCCCCAAAGAAGGGGGAAGGATGCAGCAGGATCTTAGAGGAGGGATCCAGGGATGTGTAATAGTCAAAAGCATTTGGCAAATCCGTTTGCGCCAAGTCAGGGCACTGCACTCTTGTTTGTTTGTTTTCATTGTAGTTTATGTGCTGAGCCAGCACTTCTCCGAGCTGTTCATTCTGTCCTGACAGTTCTCACTGTCCAAAAGAAACACAATGTTATTTTTTATAAGTGACTGTGCCCAGGGTATACCGCCACCACCACCACCTAGATACCGACCTGGCCCAAGCTGGAGTTTGGTGACCTTACAGCCTCAGTGCCCATCACCCCCAGCTGGCCTTTGCCCAATTCTGCATTCCACGGACTTTGGTGGCATTTGGTGGCATGGTAGGGTAACGCTTCTGCCCTGTCCAAGGCCTCGAAGGAGGGAAGGGAAGCAGGGAGCTCACACCTCCCAGGATGCTGGCCTGCCCCTGTGCTGTGTGGGGTAAGTGCGTAGGGACATTACCTTTTACTCGTTATATTCCTACCAAGAAGTAGGAGGAAGAGAAAGAGAGACGTTTACAACTTAGGAACTTAAAATGCTCCTGAGTTCTGAGACCCTTAAAGGTAGCTTCTCATTCCTGTTGTCATCGTGCACTGTTAGCTAAACAGCGTTTCATTCAACTATCATACAGCATCAATACTGGAGTACCTGTTTTGTACCCCATACTTTTCTAGGCACTGAGGATACAACAGTGAACAAATAAACTGTGTGTGTATAGACGGATAGATAGAGATATACACATGTAGATACATAGCTATAGATACACATGTCACTATTCTCATAGAATTTAGTGCAGTAGAGAAAAATAATGCACAAATAGATATACAATAGGTCAATAATAGGAGCTGTAAAATATAGTAGGATGAGGGTATAAAGTATTGGGTCTGCTATTCTAAATCAGAGAGGTTAGAAGTCATCTAGAACAAGCTTAATGTGTCTCGGGTGGGCAAGATGGCCAGTGTGGCTAAAGCCAGGTGTTGAGGTGGGCACTGGGAGACAAAGTTAGACTTAAGCAGGTGTGGTGGGCTGAATGATGGCCTCTCAAGGATGTCCATGTCCTAACTCCTGGAACCTGTGACAGTGCGGCCTCGCATGGTAAAGGGACTTTGCGCAGGTAACTAAGCTAAAGCCCTTGAGATGGGGAGAGTCCCCTGGATACTGGGTAGCCCGGTATAATCGCAGGGGTCTCAGTAAGAGGAAGGCAGGAGGGGCAGGCAGATGGAGATGTAAGGACAAAAGCAGAGGTCAGAGAGGACAGAAGATGCCCCACTGCTGGCTTTGAAGATGGGGGAAGGGACCATGAGCCAAGGAATGCAGGTGGCCTTGAGGCACTGAAAGAGGCCGGGAGATGGATTCTGCCCTAGAACTTCCAAAGGAAGTTGCATTCAGCCCGCCAACACCTTGATTTTAGAGTTCCAACCTCCACAACTGTAAAAGAATAAATTTTTGTTGTTTTAAGCCACTAAGTGTGTGATAATTTGCCATAGCAGCCATAGGATACCAATACAGGGCCCAGATCACGTAGAGCTGGGTAGAGCCTCGTGTCCTGGTAGGGAAGGATAGTGAACTCTAATCTGGTGATGTGTGAAGCAAAGGAGAGCCATCCAGCTGTGTGTCCGTGGTCGTGTTGGCTCCCGGGTGGAAGGCAACTCCTGGGGAGAACTGGAAGCGTAGAGACCAGTCAGAGAACTTACGATGGGCCGGCGTGGCAGGCAGTCAGGAGGGGCCAGATCTGGGACAGTTCAAAGGTAGAGACGACAGAACTTGCTGGCGAGCTAGACTGAAGGAGCGCGCGGAAAACAGGCAGCAAGGATAACTTCTAGCAACTGGTGGAACAGAACCGACATTACTGAAATACGAAGGCTGGGAGGGAAGGAGCATGGGGGGGTTATATTTGGTTATTTCATTCAATTTATTTTCTATTTTTAGAGGGTGAGAGGTTTAAGAATTTCATTTTGGACTTACAGTTGAGATGGTCCTTAGATACCCAGATGGAGAAGGTTAGCAAGCAGTTTGTATGCAAATGTAGAATTCAGGGGAAGATTGGAGTGGAGAAATAAATACAAAGGCATCAACATAGAACCAGAAAGGATCCCCAGGCATAGGAAAAAAGAGAAGGGGAGGAGGAGGGAGGGGAAAAGGGAAGAGAGGGGAAGGGAAGGATGCGGGCAGAGGTGGGCTGGGCCTTGGGCATCTGCATTTCCAGGCAGTCTGTGAGGTGCAGCCAGAGAGAGGCTGAGCAAAGTGCAGGCAGTGTGATGCAGTCACTCTGCTCCTCCCGAGCCGGGACACAAGCTGGGAGAGGAAATCGAATCAGCCCCGGGAGAATGCTACAGCATGTGGAATTAGCACCGTGTCAGGTTAATTTCTTCCCCAATCTCACCTTAGCTTGATGAGCTCAATTTAAAGATCAAACTAATCAACCTTGAACAATTGTTGGGAAATGTGAAAATCTCTCACCTCTGTTTTTCAAGGCTTTGGCTTATAGTACATAGATGTGTGTCCAGACCATAGATGGGCAGAGCCAAAATACGTTGTGTTCTGGCATGGCTGTGAATTTGCTTCACAGCCAAATGGAATCCAGCTCTAAGCCTACCCTCACCAGAATGGCAGGAAACTCTGTGTGAGTCAAGTTTGAGGAGCTCCTCCTACCCCTAGAGCCATGCGAGGGGGTACCTGGAGCACAGGGGTTAGGACGGGGACATCTTTGAGGGGCCGTCATTCAGCCCACCACATGTGCTTACATCTAACTTTGTCTCCCGATGTGCAACTCAACGCTCGCGGGTTAGCCACACTGGCCAGCTTGCCCATCCTGGGTACATTAAGCTTGTTCTAGGTGACTTCTACCCTCTCCGATTGAGAATAGCACCCCCCAATACTTTATACTCTCATCCTGCTATATTTTATAGCTCCTATTATTGACCTATTATATTTATTTGTGCATTATTTTTCTCTACTGCACTAAATTCTATGAAAACAGTGAAATAGGTATCTATAGCTATGTATCTATATGTGTATTAATATATCTATATCCATCCATCTACACACACATGTTGTTTGTTCACTCTTGTATCCTTAGTGTCTATTTAGGGTGTTAAAACTCTGCAGATTTTAGTGGCCCCCAAGATATGGTGTCCCCTCCTCAGAGCACACAGATAACCTTCTTCTAATGGGGAGAGACAAACACATCTCAATTGTCTTTCAATTGCAGTTCATTTAAACATTTTATGATTTTATGTAACTCTTAAATTGAACAAATATACTCTAAACATAAAGCAACTCTGTCTCCCAATGTCTCTTAGTTTTATTCTTGAAAACTTGGGGAGATTCTTCTGGTCACTCATAGACAATAAAAATGTTCTGGTCACTTGAATTCACGTAATGCGGTCTCTATTCAGCCATTAACGTGCCGGGACCAAAACTGCAGATACGACCGGAAGTCGCTGTTTCTCGCAGTGCCCCGCCCCCCCAGGTCATGGGAAGGGGCTTGCTGACTTGTCCCGCTTTTCTCACCTGGTTCTCCTGTTCCTCCAGCTCCTCGCCTGCCTCACCTGTGGTTTCTGGGTTATCAGGGATTGGGGGCAGGGTGGAGGGAAGAACAAGGGCCGTTCCTATTGATTGGCACTGTTGTGACGATCTGGTGTCTTGGCTCTCTGGACTGAGCAGATGGTTAAAACTGTCTCTTTCTCACCTGGGCATTTTCGTGTTTTCAAGGACACGCCCTACCCTCCATTGCTCAAGACCACGCCCCTGCAGTTCCCACGTCAGGTTCAAGTCCACCTCCATTCTGTCTGGCCACCTCTCTCTTCTTCAGCCTCTAGGGATTCGGTGGTACCTGTAGCTTCTCAGCACTGAGGTTTGTTGTCCCCTCTAGGTCCTCTGGACAGTCCCACACCAGCTGTCTCATATGGCCCATCTGATCCATGAAAAACTCATCTTGTGTTTTCTTTGAGACCACATTATATAAGCATCTCACATTTCTTATTCAGTCACACTTCATGGATATCCTTTGTCATTTATTAAGTACTCATATATATTAGGCTAATTTCTGACTTCTCTAGTCTATTCCACTAGTTCCCCTTTTTTTTTTGCCAACATTACATTGATTTGTTTTAGTGGTGGTCCTCAAAGGGTATTCCCTGCCCCAGAAACACCAGCATCACCTGGGAATCTGTTAGAAATGCAAATATTTGGGCCCCACTCCAGACCTACTGAATAAGAAACCCTGGGTGGGGCCCAGCCATGTGTGTTCTAACAAGCTGCAGGTTCCAGGACATGCTAAAGTGTGACAGCCACTGTGGTAGAATGGCTTTCTAGTATGTGCTTATACGTTGCACTATCTCATAAAACAAATACCCCCTCGTTAGTGCTTTGTTTCAGATTTTCTTGCCTGTTCTTGGGCATTTGTTTTTTCAAATGAACATTAAAGTAATTTCACTCAATTACAAACACTGCGGTTCCAATGGGAAATTGCAATAAATTATATATCAACATTGGGATAATTGGCATTTTTGTGACATTGTTTATATCTGAGAATATGACATGTCTTTTCATTTCTCCATCAATTTGATTTTATTGTTTTATTTTCATAAAGGTCTTTTGACTTTCTTGTCGAATTTATTCATTAATAATTTATAGTTTGAAGTCGTTATATTGAGTTCAGTACTTTTCCCATTCCATTTCTAGGTTTTTATTTCTAGAATAGGGAAAAAACAATGAGGTAAACTAAATCCTTATCTTATATGTAGGTTGGCCACTTTATTAAATTCTCTTATTTATTCAACTGATTTGTTATTTTTAGCAGTGACATTTTTAACAAAAAAATTATTTTCTTTTCCTGTGTTTATACGCTTCTTTATTTTGTGTTGCTGCATTCACTAGAACCTACAAACAATGCTGAATGAATAATAGCTAAAGCAAATGCACCTGTCCAATGCCTGATTCAATTTGAAGTAGCTTCACCGTTTCAACATTTTGAATAATATTTACTATTGGACTCTGACGGTCTCTAATAAATTTAAGTGGTTTCCTTCTAGCCCTATTTTAATTAATATGTTTGTTAGGAGTGGCTGTTGATTTTTACCAAATGTCTTTTCAGCATCTATTGATATGTTTATATGGTTTTCTTCTTGAATATGTTGTTCTCATTCTGTAGCAAGAATGAAGCACAAATTACTATCTCAGTTTTACTTTTTTAAAACCAAGGGTTCTAACTGATTGCTTGGATAAGTTATCTGAACCTATGAGGCTAAGGAATAACATAACATGTCTCATAAGCGAAAATGCAAATGCCCACACAGCTAATCCTTGGAGCTATTTCATCTTTTACCAGCCCAAATAAGCCGAACTACGAATAAAACATAATAATTGGTGACAGTCCTAGTGATATGAGTCAGAGCCTGAGTTTCCATGTCAGAGAGATCTGGGTCCAGATGTTTGTTCTGTCACTTGTAAACTGGGCAACTTTGGGTGATAAAAATGGCTAACATTGAACTTTTTACTGTGTTTTTCTAAACACTGTATGTGGATTCATGTAGGTTTCTTGCTCAACTTTACGTCTCTAAATCACATCCTTGCCCCCTACTAAGCAGAGGTTCTTGTATCTGCTTCACAGGGAGGGTGGTTGTAATATGTATTGCAAGGAGTTCCCAAAAGTTAGCTCCGTAGTCTCATTTATGGAATTTTTATAAAAAAGACTTATCTTAGTCCATTTTCTGTTGCTATAATAGTAATTTGTAAAGAGCAGAAGTTTATTTGGCTCACAGTTCTGGAGGCTGGGAAATCCAAGGGCATCATGGCCTGGGGAAGGGCAGGAGGGCGAGTCAGCACGTGCAGAAGGGACAGAACATGAGGGGCAGCCGCGCTTTACGGCAGCCCACTCTCACGGCCACTGCACCAGGCCTGCAAGAGCGAGACCTCACTCGTTCCTTCAAGATTGGCGCAGTCCCACGAGAGCAGCACTGACCCCCTCGTGACAGGGCCCTCGCGACCCAAACACCTCTTAAAGGTTCCACTGCCTGCCAACACCGTTACACTGGGAATCAAAATCTAAAACGACTTTTGGTGGAGACAGACCATATTCAAACCACAGCAAGACTCTTTTTCTTGTTCCTTTTTAACTATCAAAAATTAACCTTCCAGGCCGGGCGTGGTGGCTCACGTCTGTAATCCTAGCACTCTGGGAGGCTGAGGCAGGACGATCGCTTGAGCTCAGGAGTTCGAGACCAGCCTGAGAAAAAGTGAGACCCCATCTCTACTAAAAAAATAGAAAGAAATTATATGGACAACTAAAAATATATATAGAAAAAATTAGCCAGGCATGGTGGCACATGCCTGTGGTACCAGATACTTGGGAGGCTGAGGCAGGAGGATTGCTTGAGCCCAGGAGTTTGAGGTTGCTATGAGTGAGGCTGACGCCACGGCACTCTAGTCTGGGCAACAGAGTGAGACTTTGTCTCAAAAAAAAAAAAAAATTAATCTTCCATAAAGCAGAGGGAGTCACTTATGTGGTTTCTTGGCCAAATGCCCCAAACCTCTCATCTGATAAATAGGTCTCGTGGAGGTTGGGATAGAGCTTCCCTGTGGACTGCTGGCGTTGGGCCTGTGCTCATGGCCGGGCACACCTGTGCTACTGACCAGGGCCCCTGGGCACTACCTTTTCCTTACCGCAGCAGACTGAGCAGGAAATCACAAAAGTGCCAAGAGACCACATTGTCCCCATGGGGTCTCCAGATGACAGCAACCAATATGGAATTCCTGGAATTTGAGCCTTTCCAGTGTGTGGTATAAGAACCTACCTGGCCTCCCTTAGCCCACCTCTTTCTCACCTTAGAAAGACAGGACAGGTGGCTCCTTACTGACCCGTTCTCCAGATACTGAGCTTCTGACGGTAGACGCCACCCGGTGGCTGAACAGAGCACTGGGGGCATGTTACTCCACCTCTCTTCCCAGTGTTTGGCTTCCTGCCATGACCCCCCACCACAGACTTTCCACTGACCACTGTGCCCTGTGACCCAGATCCTCGGTCACTGGCTTCATTATACCACAGTTCAGCACGCCTTCCACTGGCTTTCTCCCGTGTTTTCCTGGCGGCAAAATGATTTACTGCTTTGCACCCCAGGACCTTCCTTGACTGCAATTCCTGCCTGGGAATCCAGGTTTCCCCGTAAGCTGATCCCTGGTACTCAGTGGCAAACTTGGACGTGGCCCACACTCTGGGGTGGTTTGTCCCAGTTCTGCTAGGTCTCTGGACTCCTGCGTTGCTCCTTGCGTTTGCCCATCTGCTGACACAGCTGGTGCGGCCAGTCCCTGGGGAGCTTGTGTTACCAGTCACCTGCTCCACCCCCAAACACACAGCTCTCCTGACTGTGCTTGGCCCTGATGGACTTGGCTCCTGTGTCCCACGCTGGACCTTTCTTCTCTCCTTGGCCTTCCCCTCGTACCCTTGTTTCCCTCAGACCTGCCTTGCATTACCCAAAGTCTCAGCAATCATTGTAGACACCAAAAGCTTTGCCAGAATCTCTTCTTACCAGAAATGGCCCTGGGGAATCACAGAAAAATAGAGTTGTTCTCTTGTATTCCAAACCCAATTACTGCAGTGACTGGTGAATGTACACAACACCAATACCCAAAGCCGTCCCAGCCCACACAGCAACTGTGGCTGTAAATCACAAAGTCACCCTGTGCTCCGGAACCCAAGCTAGAAAGTGTGAGCATAGCAATGGTGCTTGTGCATCTGATTTTGCTGCAGATGAACTTGTTTATCTCACAGAATAATCACCTTGCAGAGTTTCCGTTATTGGACCTCACGGCAACGATATCCTCTTAGGTCTTAAGACATGATAGATGGATCTCTCTGTTTCCAAGAGCGAATGAAAGAATCTAGAAGTATTTCTTGACCCATCATCTGTGACTGAAACACATTTTTTGTTGGTCACTTCTCTGCTTACAGTATAGTCAGATTCATTGAACTTACATATCGGTGCTTAAAATCCTCATCTGATTTGCAAGAGAAAACCTGTTACAAGTTTATGATTTGGTATCATTTTCCCCTATAGAATAAAAGCTCACGGTAGTTATCATACTTCTCTTCAGCAAGTAAACACAACAGAGTGGACCTCAAACTTAATACTATGCATGAAAACTAGGTAGATTTCTAGGCCCTGCCCCCCGAGATCTGGGCCCAGCATGTCTGGTGGGGAGCACAGCGGTGCTCATTTTACACAAGCATTAAAGATGATTTTTAATTGATGAATTTTGGACCACACTTTTGAGAAGAATTGGGTTAGATGAGAGAACATTTGTTTTGGAGGAAAACACTTGGGTTTTAATTCCAGCTTAATGGCCTTAGGTTTCAAGTTTTTGATCTTCATGTTCCAGTCTATACAGGAGAATCACAATAACTGCCCTCTTTGCTGTTACTGGTATTATTTTCATGACAATTGTGTATAGAGGCAACCCACCTCTCCGGACAGACTGTGGATGTGTCCACAGCAAAACCTTACGCATTTAACTCTGCGGGAGAATGGAAGTACCCAAACCTTATCCAGTAATTTTTGTTGAAAAGTAAATAAGGCATAAAGTACAGACAGCAGCAAGAAAAACTTAATGATAAACAGTCAGTTAGCAGACAGGCTATAAAAACGCGGCAATCTGGTGCAGTTAATGAAGGGATGACATTAACAGTCTCTGAGGACACAGTTTATTACAACATAGCAATTTATGTACCGAAAAGTGACATTGCAATAGCAAGGAAACATTTAATAGATTTGGGTACTAAGTTAAAATAAGGTTGTATTACACAGAGCTTAGAACAATTTCAAACAATGTTTAAAATAAAAACAAATTTTGGCTCTCAAAGTGGTAAACTTGAGGTAAAGGGCATTCATTCAGCAAATGGTTTTTGAACACCTATCATGTCAGGCCCAGTAAAAACATCTGCCCTCATGGAGCTTCCGTTCTAGTGAGGGGCTAAGTCGATCGTGGGTATAGTTTGCGGGAAGAGCATATTTAACAGGACCAAGCTCTGAGCAAACTGGTGGGGGATAAATAAATTACAGCCGTATGTCCAAGATGGTAGTCACAAGCCACATATGGATATTTAAACTGAACTTAAATTAATTAAAATTAAAAGCATTAAAAGTTCAGTTCTTCCACTGCACTGGCCACTTTCAAGTGCTCAAAAGCCACGTGTAGCCGGGAGCTACCATATCGGACAGCACAGAATTGACATTTCTGTCACTGCAGGAAGTTCTGTAGATAGTCTGGATCTAGATTATGCTAGAGGATGAAATATACTGTGGGGAAAGTGAAACTGGGAAGGGTGACGGGCCATGCAGGGAACAGGGGAGTTGTCATTTGGCAGATCTGAGAACGTCTCTGCTAAGGTAACGTTTGAGAGAGGGGACATAAAAGAAGGGAAAGAGTAAATGATGGGGAATTAGAGGGAAAAGCATTCTAGGAGAGGGAACAGAAGGTGCAGATGCCAGGAGTGTGGTGTCCTGGATGACAAAAGAAGAGAGAATTTCAAGGTGTCCAAACTCCCAATGGTCAGCTAATCACCCCTCCTTCCTGATCTGCAGGAAGGACACAGCTCTGGTGTGACCCTGTGAGCCTGGCACAGTTATTCATAGAGTCCTTTTTCATTCTCAGTGTTCATGTTACAATAAGCTCTAACAGATTGTCGCCCTGCTGATAAGTCAAGTGGGAAATGAACCACTGGACTTAGCAGCATGGAGGTCGTTGGTGACTTTGACAAGAGTATTGGGGTGTTGCGGTGGAAGGGGGTTCCTGAGAGCTGGGGGAAGAGACTCTGGAGATCATAAGCACAGTCGGCTCTTTGGGGGACCTTTCCTGTATGTGGGAGACGAGGAGTAGGGTGGAGATGGAAGGGACATGGGATCAAGACAGGTCCTTGTTTTGATTTTTGTTCTTGTAAGAAAAATATAACAGCTTGATTGTGCGCCGATGGGAAAACTGATGATGCAGGAAAGAGAGAAGACTTCTGGAGAAATGCATGGGGCTGAACTACGGGCCCCAAGGAAGGGTGACTCTGGCAGGGGCACGGAGAAGAGGGCAGGTGTACCGGCTCAGGGAAGCAGGGTGGTCCTCTTCTACCCGCTTCAATGTATTTCAGTAAAGCAGAAAGCTCAAGCCGTCACTGCAGAAGGATGCAGGGGAGGTGTGGATTGTGTGGCCCGTAGGGACAGGACAGAGCCTGCACAGGGAGTGAGGGCTGGGGGAGGCACTGGAGGGTGGGGGTGGCGAATGTGGGGCGACACCAGGCAACCTGGTGGGGTGCTTTCCCCCAGTAACGTTCAGCTGTGGGGGTGCAGGTCTGGGGTAGGGGGAGAGATGGATGTGTCCAGTTTGGGTCTGAGAAAGCCCCACAGACTGCAGATACCGGGGAGAGGAGGCTTGATGGTAATTCACACTAATTGGAAAAAGAGGTCAGTCAATGTTGGCAAATACACGGACTTTTTTTAAAATCTTTTATTCATTAAAAATTTATTCTCTAATTGATGTTCAGCTGGGTCTTGCTAAAACAAATAAATAAAGCTGTATTTAATTAGTTACAATATTTACATTTTAGCACTTAATGAGCTAACAGCTATTAAAAGAGTTTGTTCTAAGTAGGTTGAAAATCTCTCTGCAGTTTTGCTTACTTTTTTCTTTTTTTGCTTAATCATTCCTTCAGTAGGTGTGTGTTGTCAGCCAGTCAAGGGCCCAGCAATCCCTGGAGTGGAAGGAGAAACCAAACGTGTAGAAAGCATGTCCCCTGCCTGAAGGAAACAGACACAATAAGCATTAAAAATAGAGTCCTGCCTGGTCCTAAGCAAAGGCTTTTTCTTTCACCAATCGTGCCAGGCCCAAGCCAACTGCCCGCTAATGAATTCAGAGTAAATAAAGTACAAATTAATGTGATTTAACCACATTTTGTGCTTTGCCATTTGCCATTTGCCATTTTATCAGCATCATTCTTGACCCATTTTCCTTCTCGCCACGTTTCTACTTATCGATTAGTTACATGACTTTTGAAAGTGGACTTTGTTTTTTCCTAACTATAAAAGTAGCAAAGACTCAACATAAAAATTCTGGAAAATATTGAAAATTAGGAAGGAGAACAAAAACAATCCTATTATTCAAAGACAGCCACTAATAATATTTTTTCTTTTTAGCCTTTTTTGCTTAAAAATTAATTTTTCATTATGAATCATTTCACACGTATAGAACAGGTATAAAAAATAATTTAAAAACAGCCCGGTTAACGGATGTTAACATTTTGCTGTATGTGCTTTGGGGCACTCTGTTTTTTTAGGAAATAAAATATTACAGATCCAAGTAAAGCCCATGCCCATTTCTTGTCCTCCTTTTTCTCCCCCGAGGTAACTGCTGCCCTGGGGCGTTTCCTGGGGTGCACTAACCCGTGCCCACTTGGGTTTGGTGTCTTGGTTTTGGCAATGCGAGGGAACCTCAGGGGTCTCCCGTGGACATGGTGACTTCCTCGTCCCCGGGACACTATCTGGGAGCAGCTTTCAGTCTCCCTCACTCACCTTTCTATGGCATCTTCCAGTCTTATTACACGATTCCGTTTTCTCCTTCCAATAACTTTTAATGACCTGAAGAGGGGAGTGCAAATGGACTGCCTCATGAATATTCAGGTGCACAGCAAGAACGGTTACCCGACTGGAGACCTTCCGGACAGCACTCGTGTACACCCAGGTTAAGGTGGTGGCAAAGTAGTCCCATCTGCCCTTTCCGGACTTCAAATTCACATTAAAGAATATTGATTACCAGTTATGTTTTCTATGAAGAAATATCAAAGGGCAAATATAACAGCATTAAAAACCAAGGCCAGAACTTGACCCACACGGCAGTATTTAAAGGAGTCTTTTTCCTACGTCTCAAGAACGTCTGACGAACTCTTCGCCACGCAGATCTCCAGAAGCTGTGATATTTAGACCCTTTGGGCAGGGTCTCCTGTTCCCACTCTCGGAGGCAGGGGACGCGCTCTCCCCTTCCCCCTCGTGGGGGTGACGCATGGAGGTTGCTGCAGTGAACCGCGCCACCTCCCCACAACTTGTCTTTAAAAAGATGATCAGAGCTAAGAGGAAGTGATTCAGACGACACTTTGGTCCTCTGAGCTGGCCTCTCCCGGTCTCCTTTTTAGAGTCTGCTTAGATTTCAGTGGGTACATCTGTTCTCAGGCTACAAGCACATGGAAATATTATCACCTGATATCCTCTTTTAATATTAGTAGGGCAAACAGTTCCTTCCACCTCCTCCTAGTTATTCTGATTCTAGCATGGGGTAGACTTTGTAAGCATAAATACTTTGAAAGAAGAAATAAAGCAAAAAATAAATGGTAATAGATTTGAAAATTTAAAACAATCTTTTATACATAAAAAGACCATATGTTAAAATAAACGATGAAAAAGGAGAAATGTCTATTATATATGTTTAAAAACAGAAATGGATTTTTAAAATATGTAAATGGTTCTCACGAATCATTACGAGCTGAGTCAGGGAAGTGTTCAGCTACATGCAAACCTGCAAGCCTGCATAGCTGTTTGTTCTCACGGCCCTGACGTCGCTGTCCACGCATACGGTGGATCTTCCATGGTTAAAAGAATGCCAAACCAACAAACAAAAAAAGGAGTATTAGACAAAGCAGTCCCCATCTGTCCCACAACCCACCACCAAACAGATTCAGATCCACAGGTAGTCAAATTCTGGTGGGCTGAAGCGCCTTTTATGTTCCCAAAGATATTTTGATATATTATGTAGTTTTTAGGTTATTGTGAATGGGCTCTTTTTCCCTCACATTTTCTAACAAATTCCTTCTTATGTGTAAGAGAGCTATTGATTTTGTATGCTTATTTTCGGGTTAGATCATACTCTGTTAGTTCAAGTAATGTTACTGTAAGTGCCTTTAGATTTTCTACTAGATAAATTATCTGCAAATAATGTAAATTTTTCTCCTTTCTTCAAATAGTATACCTTCCCCCGCCTCCACTTTATGTCTATACTATATTGGTTAGAAATTCCAGAATAATGTTAAATTAGGTTGAAGTTGAAAGGCATCTTGTATTGTCCCTGACTTTAACTGGACAACCTCTGGGCTTGAGCATATAGGAGGATGCTCACTGGAGTTTTCTGTTAGATGTTCTCAGTCATGTTACGTGTTCTGTTCATGCTGTTATTCACTTGCTAAAGGTTTAAAACTCAAAACTGAAAATTGCGTTTTATCAAATCCCTTTCCAACATCTATTCACATTTCTTACCTATAGCATGTTTATGTTACTAAATAAAAAACAAATAGCAAAAAGTGGGAAATATGTGACATATATAATGCATATATGTATATTGCATAATATACATACAATATTTAATACATAATTAAAATTGCCTAATAGTAAAAGCTTTTTTCATTTCTTAGAAAACTGCTATTAATATACCTTTAAGTTTTATTTGCTATTCTTTCTAAAATTGGTAACTTTGATTTGGACTTTTTTCACAGAAATATTAAATTGTGAGCATTCTGTCATGTCATTAAATATTATACTGCAAAGCTAACTTTAAACTTTTAATTGAATCTAACATAAAATAAAAGTGCACAGCCCCAAATGTATAGCTCGGTGACTCTTCATAAACTCAATGCACCTGACCAGACAGCATCCAGGTTAGAAGTGGAATGTCACCAACACTCCAGAAGCTCTCTCCGTGCCCCTGCCAGGCGCTAACCCCTCCAAGGTCAGCATTGTGACAAAATGCTGTTTGCATGGCTGCCTGGCAAGAGAGGGGGAAGAGTAAGAGCAGATACAGGCAGGGAGGCAGCGAAGAACCAGGTATTAAGATAGGGCTTTGAGAACCAAGATATATCGGTGTGGTCTTTTTCTGTCGCTGCGTAATAGACTGCCGCAAATTTATCAGCTTAACGTGACACAAACTTACTATCTCACAGCTTCTGTTGGCCGGGAGGCTTAGGTGGGTCCTCTGCCCAGGGTTTCTTTCGCAAGGCTGCGGTCAAGGTGTCAGCCACACGACCACTGCGGTACTTATTTGGAGCTTGGGGTCACAGTCCAAGCTCATTCCAGTTTGTTGTCGGAATTCAGCTCCTTGTGGCTCCAGGACTGATGTCGCTGTTACATACTAGCTGTGGGCCAGGGACTGCTCTCAGCTCCGAGAGGCTGCCCGCGGTTCCTCACCACGCGGTGCACACAGGCATGTCACAGCATGGACGTTTGCTTCTTCCTGGCCAGCAAGAACACGTTTCACGTTAATTTGGATTAACCTAGTCAGGGGGGTGGCATCCCACACACAAGGGAGGGGATTATAGGAAGTGTGGGTCATTGGGGCTTATCTTAGACTTCTACCTACCACAGGAAAAAAATATTTATTTTTTTCTATTTGCAATGAGAAACTATTAGAAGGATTATAATCGAGTTGAGGGAGATCTGATTTAAACATTAGATAAACTGACCTCAGTAGTGGATCTATAAAGAACAAAACCAACAGGATGCTGCACAGAGGATGGACTAGGATTTTGGCTTTTTTTTAGTAATAAGTAGGAGGATGGTACCATTTCCTGAGATCAACAAGAGGCTACAAGTGGAAGTAAAGAGCTCACCTGGGTCATGTAACTTTTAGATTCCTGTTCTATTTGGAGATGCACTGGAAAATGTGGATCCTGATCAGGACAGTATATCCAAATATGTGAGCTTGGCAAGATTGGTTGACTCTTTCTAGCAACTACAGATCTGGAATCTGGAGTAGGTTTGTCTGTCTAGTCTAGCCCAGACTGCCAGGGCCTTAACGCCACCTGCCAATCTTATTTCAGCCCCACCCTAGATTGTTCAAGGGGGAGCAAGCCCTGGGTCCCAAGTTGCTTACAGCGGGTACCGTTGCTGATTTGTGAGAGGCCAGGCTCAGGGCTCTCTGTCCAGCCCAAAAGGTCAGGGAGAGAACAAAAGGCCACGTCTTAGAGGAAATTAGTGCTGACCTCTGAGGAACCAGGGGCGTCTCACAAGCCAGCAGCTTGAAGTGAAGCCCGCCCGTCCCCTGCTTCTGCCTGTCCTGGAAGGGCAAGGACTTCCATCTGCGTAGGCTGGCCGCCCTGGCAGCCTCTGAGGAAACATCCCTCAGTGCCATCAGGGACCCAAGCGAAGTCCTTGAGGCAGGAAACCCAATCAAAATTTTCGAACATTACTTTTGAACGCAGATTTGATAACCTACGGCACCCTTCTGAGGAAGGGGCCCAAATCTGACTTTCCTCTGAATAATACCTGAAGGGAATCAAAAAGAGATTTTAAAAGGACAAGAAAAGTAAGTGAGGAGAGTTGATTCTAAATCATGGGCATAGCAATATGTTCTTAAAGGCAGGGAGGGTGTCCCTCTTCTTTGCACACTGTTTGGTGCCTCCCACAAGAAGAGCACAATTAATGTGAATTGACTGACTTATACTTGCATAAGTTTAACAGACACACACACGTGTGCACGCACACACCAGTTTGCTTCATACACGCAAAATGGCGTGCCAGGTGCAGCGCTAACCACGCATCTCCTGGCACGGGGTACTGGGGAAGCCCTCCTGGGCAGAGGGGAGGGAGAGACTGCACTTCCTTCCTCGTCCTCTCTCTGTGTATCTGACCCGAGTGGTCCTTTCAGGATCCACACGTTAATCTAATAACATAGGCTACCTTGTTGGTTTGTGTGTGTGTGTGTGTGTTTGTTTTTTGGGTTATTTTTTGGGGGGGGAGGGACACAGTGTCACTTGGTTGCCCACATAAAGCACAGTGGCATCATCATAGCTCACAGCAACCTCAAACTCCTTGGCTCAAGAGATCCTCCTGCCTCAGCCTCCTGAGTAGCTGAGACTACAGGCACATACCATGACGCCCGGCTAATTTTTCTATTTTTAGTAGAGACGGGGTCTCGCTCTTGCTCAGGCTGGTCTCAAACTCCTGAGCTCAAGCAATCCTCCTGCCTCGGCCTCCCAGAGTGCTAGGATGACAGGTGTGAGCCACTGCGCCCGGCCAGCTACCTTGAACTAGATGTTTTCCTTTGTCACTCACTGTTGGTCTCCTGATCACACAGAGTTTTCCGTGGACTCATAATCTGCTTGTAAATGTCCCCTCAGCAGACACCCTGTGTAGCTTCAGTGACAGGAGTGCCACCGAGGCTCAGGCATTACACCCCCTCGGCGGAGCGCTCCCCGGAAGTTTGCTGGGAAGACTCTTCTCGCTACCTGTTTCCCATCTTTCTTTCACTTTCAGCTGCCTCTCCTGGCAGTGGTAGGTGGCCTTGCCACACGATGGTGAAACGTCATTTTTTGTGGGCATCCAAATGCACTCGTGGCAGGGCCAGGTTGCCAGGAAGAGTGACGTTTTTCTTGGTTTCTGGGTTGACATCCTTCAGGGATGCACACTCTTTCCAGGCTGGCAGGAGAGGAGGAGGCAGGCAGGGGTCAGATGAATTTGGAGTACACCTGGATGCAGGAGTCCGCGCTTGGGTCTCAAATTAATATAGCCGAGGGTCAGAGGTTGAAGCAGAAATCAAAGGTCCTAGGAGCCTCTGAGTGGAGCAGTCCTCAAGCCTTCCTTTCAAAGACGGTGCTGAGCGACGGGAGCACATCCACATACAGGGTCGGGCTGACTTGGTGTCTGGGCTCAAAAGACAAATGAAAGGTGCTGCAGAGCAGAGGAGCCCTGCCCCTCGGAACTCAGGGAAGCTTGTTCAGTTTAAATCTTTTGTAACATTTCCCCATTGCCTGACTTCTTATGTGCCAGGATCCTCGACTCTTGGCCTGCCTGCCTCCTCGGTAACAGAAAATACAGAACACCCGGAGTGCCCATGCGCGCCCTGGACCAGGAGGAGCTCAGCCACTCCTCATCCTGCCCTTTTCCTTTTCTAATTATTGCTTTATATTTTCATCAAACATCTTGGTTAAGGATACCTTGGTCCTTGGGCCAGTCTCCCTCCGAAGGAGTAAATTAAACAATTTACTTTACATTAAAACTAATGAAGGATTGCAGAGCCCTTGCCTGGGGCGGTCAGCCACAGCCTGGGACGCTGGGCTGGCCGGATTAAGTGAGCTCAGGCAGCTCCAGGGAGAGAGCGAGGGAGAGAGGGAGGGACGGGGAGACGCAGGCTGGCTGGACACAGAGTGAGGGGGTGGATCTGGGCAAACCTCCCCTGCTGATCTGCAAGAGGATCAATCCTCGGAGATGCCCGAGGCAGCAGCTCTCAGCCAGAATGGGTGAGCAGCAGCCTCAGAACTTACAGCCCTTCCTTCGAAACTTCTTTGACTCACAGGCTGAATTTCCATTTTGCAAGAGTCTGACACGTTCCCTATATTGAATTCTTAACTTGGAGCAATATGGCATTTGCTTTGATGGTGCCAGAGGCAGGAAGATGCGTAATGAATGTTTCTTCAAAAATTGTATTTCACAGCCATAAAAGATTTCAGAGTATGGAGGCACCAAAATACATTTAGCTACTGGTCATTTTTAAGATTAACACGTTTCCTTTCTACTAATTACAAAGAACTGTAATAGATAGCTTTGGCCTATCTATTCAATTCAATCAGAATCGAATTTCTGATTCTTTTTTTAAAAGTAGGCTATAGTCCATTTCAATAACATGTAGTTTCTACACTTAAGCCTGGACAAGTTTATAATGTGCAACACGCTCCACACATACACACACCACCATCTTGCCTAAAGTTGTAACATTGTTATTTTGAACATTAAGGCATATTCTTGGGAAAACAGATATGTTATAAAAATACAGATCAGTGGAAAATAAAGCCTAGTCAAGAGTCTGATCTATTTTTTCCAGATGTTTTACCTCCACATACAGATGTATACATGTTCATACATATATAAGTATTGTTTTTAAAATCTAAAACATCTTTGACCCTAAAATATAACATCAGTTGGGAAAGGGCCTTTGGAGCAAAAACAAATGAGAAAGCCCTGCATTAAATGCACATGCAGTCAGGATGTATTCAGCTACAGAAATCAGCTCTGGCCAATCTAAGCCGAAAAGGAATTTATTATAAAGAGCTGGGAAGCTCACAGAGTTCACAGGAAGGCTGGTGGGGCAGGTTTGGGGAAGGCATAGGAAATAAGTGAGGCAGGGTAGCTAGCACTACAGTCCAAATGTCGCCACACAACTGCTCTGGTGAGACCTTTGCTGCCACCCTGGACTTGGAGTGTCTTCTCGGTACCACAATACTTGGGGTGCTGCCCAAAGTCAGACAGAACCTCGAAAACAGCTTCTTTGCAGCACTAGATCCAGATTCGCATCTGAATGGCGAAGCCTGGATCACATGCCTAAATCCCAGTTGCCTGGCAAGCTGGTGACACTTATGGCCTTTGGGGCTTCTCAGTGGAGGTGGGCAAGGCTCGTAAGATAGAAGACCCTCAATGCAGAAAGGAACTTTTGGTGCTGTCTAAAAAGGAATCATCAGATTTCCACCAGAGCAGTAATTCTCCAACATTAGCAGAGAATTACGTGGAAAGCTTCATAAAACATGGACTCCTGAGCTGCAGCTCCTGAGATCCAGGTCAGGTGTGAGACCCGCAAATCTGCGTTTGTTATCAGTGCACAGGTGATACTGTGGCCCATGGACCACACTTTGAGAACTGCCCTAGAGCACCTATTTATTTTTACCTGACAGGGCCTACGTGGATGCATACAATTATAAATTACTTTCTTCTTTACTAGCCCAAAAGTTGAGTTTAACTTTTGTGCTGACAGCTTTTGCATCATTTTGAATTACAGCATAATTTTGAAATTTATCAGAAAATTCTGAGGTTTTGTGCTTTTTTTATTAATTTCTTTTCATGGCTTAATGGAATTAAGTTTAGCTTCACATTATATTGTTTTTCTTGAAGCTTATGACAGATATCACCCCCTAAGTGATAGACATTCACAGCGAATGATTCAGCCACATAGCTTCTTCCAAGTTTAGAAATTTCTGTGATCTTCCGAGAGAGTTTGGCAATTTCGACTGCATCTAATTGCACTGTCTAGCATGACACTGCCAATCCTCATTGTTCAAAGTAACTTTTTTATTGCTATACTGTAGTGTACTCTTTTTCTGGTTTTTAATTATGACAATTTTTTAGAATAGGAAAAAGAACAGCGCCTTTACAACAAACACCAACATAGCCACTATGCAGAACTAACAAACGTCGCCAACTTGCTATAATGGCTTCTGACCTTTCTTTACTCTTAAAATAAATAACACGTTACTGATTTCTTTGATATCCCTTTTGTATGCCCTTTCCTTGCATGCCTTTTTAGAGGAAACCACTGTCATGAGTTTGGGGTGTTTTCTTCTAGCCCATGTTTTATGGAGACCTTTTTAAAGCAAATATCAAGGATCCAAATTTAAGTTGAAATTCTACCATCTGTTTGGCCCCTACCTCAAACCCTACACACACACACAAAATAATTTACAGTGATTCATAAACTCAAAAGGCTAGAAACTATAAAGGGTCTAGAAGAAAATAGGAGGATATCTTCACAACCTGGAGGTAGGCAAAGGTTTCCTGGACAGAACACAAAAATCACAAACCATAAAAAAATTGACTTATGGGACTTCATCAACATTTAAAACTTCAGAAGGACACAAGATTTCAGTTAAGATGGGGGAATAATTTCAATAGCTGTATTGTCCATCATGGTGATTCTTGTTAATAACAATATAAGTGTATACTTGAAAATTGCAAAGAGTAGATTTTAATGTTAATGCCACAAAAAATTATAAGTCTGTGAGATAATGTGTATGTCAAATAGCTTGATTTAGCCATTTCACAACGTACACATATATCCAAACATCATGTTGAACACCATAAATATATATAATTTTTAACTTGCCAATTAAATAAAGAAATAACTTTCTTAAAAAAGATTGTCAAACCAGATTTTACAAATGATCCAACTTAAAAAATTGTTTTCACAATAAATATAAAGACAGACATCATCATTTGTCTCAGACAAATCACAAATTAAAATACCCATGTGTTACCCACTCCTTGCTGATGAGAAAAAGCTAAAGTTTAAAAGACTGACAATGACAATACCAAATGTTGGCAAGGATGTGGAGTACACGGGCATCTCATACATTTCTGGTAGGAATGTAAAATGTTACAATCACTTTGGAAAACTGCTTGGCAGTTCTTAGAAAGTTAAACATACACTTGCCTTACAACCCAAGCACTCCTCTCCTAGGTGTTTTCCCAGGAGAAGTGAAAATGTAGGTCCATGAAATGGTGGGTACAAGATTGTTCGTGGCAGCCTTGATCATAATAGCCACAAACTGGGAACAACCAAATGTCAATCAACAAGAGAATGGATAGACAAAAATCATGGTAAGCGTGTATCGTGAAATACTGTTCAACAACAAAAAGGAATGAACTAATCCTGTTGTAACAACATGGATGAGTTTCAGAAGCATTTCATCTGGGTTTGGGATTCCACCTTGTCTGGTCCACAGGTTGCCATCTACCCCTGGTGTTCTGCAGGGCACCAAAACCGTCGTGGGTCTTGGGCAGATCCTCTCAGGAATCAAGCCAGCCCAGAGTTCTCCTTAAATACTGGGATTCCTCCTTGCCCTTAATGTTTGCCACCAGAAAAGTTCCTACTTTCCTGCCAGTTCAGAGACACATTTGTTTGTTCATTTCTCTGCATCAGGTGCAGAATTGAATTAATTCTGTTCACTTGTGGCACCACATAATCTTAGATCCATGCAAAGCCCTTTATTTATTTATTCTCTTTTTTCTCTATTTTTTATTTCTGTTCCACCTCCACCCCTATGGGCTATCATCCAAAGGATTTTAATGTGTGTCTGTTGGCCCAGAGTTTGTCTTTTTGTTCTGAGTGCGTGTATTTTAATGCATACAACTGGTATTGTGTTTTTACATTCATTTATCAAATATGTATGGAGCACTCACTGTGTGCCAAGCACTATTCTGAGTCCACAGAGACAGCAGTAAACAAAATTGACAAAACAGATTTCATTCTATTCTTTACTTTGTTAACTAATCAATGCTTTTAAGAGTTAACCGCGCTGTTACACGTGAGTTCACCTCATTTCCACGACCTTCCTGCCAACCTTGGGACTCTCCCGAGCTAACTACTCTTATCACTTTAGGACGGATCCTTCACAAATCTATACTCCCCCCCACCAAAGTACTATTTTGTTGAATTTTTTTTTCTTTTTCCACAAATAGGACCATAATCATTTAACAGTTCTTGTTTTCCATTTCACTCAGCATGTCAGTATATTAAGCAATCATATCCCTTAAACTACGGCGTAGATTCCATGTTGAGGATATTTTACTTAGCCAATTTTCTTGTGGTGGACACTTGGTTCCAGTGTTTTTTCCTTTCACAAGAATCCTGCAGGAAACATACCTGTTCTTGCCTCTATGTGCACAGGTATGGGCGTACCTGGAGGGGAGATTCAGGGAAGCAGAACTGCCAAGTTGTGGGTCACACGCATTTTCAGCTTTAACAGATAAGGTCAAATCATCTTTAAAAATGATAGATTAAAAATAGCATCCTCTAGTTTTAACTTGCATTTCCCTGATTACTAATAAGGTTAAGCAGCTTTTCATTGGTTGTATTTATTATGTAATTATATTGGCCACTCGTGTTTTTCATCAATCGATTATTCAGTTTACTCTTGGATTGTTCATCCCTTTCTTTGTAAATGTTTACTCCTTTTATGTATGCTAGATGTTAATCCATTCTTTATTATGAATGTTGAAAACATTTTCTCCTGGTCTGTAGCTTGTCTCTTAATTTCTTTTGGTGGCTTTCCCCATGCAGAGCTTTTAAAATTTCATTTAGCCCAAGCTATTCATCTTTTTCTTCTGGCTATTGCTGTCTTAAGGTGTTCAGCTCTACAATATAAATACATTCTACTCTATTTACATCTGTTTTAGAGTTTCTGTGAGTGTTTAATCTATCTGTGACTTATTTTTGTAAGTATTATTAGCTAAGAAGGTAGCTTTTTTACATCCCAAATAAATAGGCAGTTGTCCCACCTGTATTGAATATTTTTTCCTTAGCCCAAGTGATTTGACTATGACCTTCATGCAACCTTCCCATATGTACTTGGGAGTATTTATGAACTCCCAGCCCATTCCATTGATCTAGACTCTATTATTTTTGAACAGTACTGCATAGGTGCATGTATGTCCTGCTATCTGAGAACACAAGTCTCTGCCCTTTGTTTTGGGTTTTTTTTTATTTTTAAATCTGGGCTCTTCCTGCCTATTTTCTTTGTCATATATGTTCTAGGATCAACTTAATGATTCCATGAAAATCTTGCTAGGATTTTGACTGGGATTGAGTTGAATTATTTATTAATTTCATAAAGGATATATTTTAAATACGGAGTCTTTTCATCCTTGAATACTCTGCTGCTTTCCTTTTGCTGCAGACTTTCTGATCTTTAGAACTGTTTTATAGTTTCTCCTTAGATTGATTCCTAGGTACCTTGTAATTTTTTCTGTAATAAATGGCATGTGTTTTTCTGTTACATGTTCTAATGAGTTATCCTTGATGATAAGAAAAATATGGATTTTTGTGTGTAGACATCGCGTCTGGACACCCTGCAGGACCTCATGTTCGCTGAATTTCTGTGACTAGTGGTAAGCTCTGCTCTGTGTTCTGCTGGGCTCCTGGCTGTGGCTTCTCCTCTGGTTTCTTCTTCAGCTGTGCTTTTTATTGACAAATATCCCCCGACCAGATTATCTGCCTCATAATTTTTATCTCTGTTCCCCACGGCCACGTTTCTGGTGAGCTTTCCACGTTCGGCTCCTACAACCTTCGTTGGGTTTCGGCATCATTGATCCTGCTCTTCATCGCCTCCAATGCCAAGTTTTTTTCTATTATCTGTTTAGTATTCTTGAATTTTTTCTTCTCTTTTTTTTCTCAACTTAAAAAACAGTTGTATCCCAGTCTTCAATTGTCGTAGCTCTTGTTTCATAGATGATGTTTTGTGAGTAGGTGTGGGTACGTCTTTGAGGACACAAAGCAAGTGTGTTTCAAGCTTGTTTCTGTAATAAAACCTCTTCAGTGCTGTACTTTTTCTCTGCTTCTACACAGCATCTCTCCTTTTATTGTACAGAAATTTTGTTTGAAATATTCTATGGGTTTTTTTCCCCCCTGTTTATCCTTCAAAGAGGAAAGCTCTGTCCTAGGTTATGAACTCCAGGGCACAGAATGGGCGGTGCTTCCTGGTCTTCCTTGTTGGCCTTCTAGGTGTCAGTCGAATCCCAAACTTGGTTCTTTAACAAAAGGGGCCACTCAGTTTAAATGTGGCTGCTGGCATCCAAGGTCATTAGCAAGCTCAGAGTTGCTGCAGTTCTGAGGAAGATGCTCTATTATCCCATCTTCTGATTGTGGGAGGACTTCTCATTTCTGGCTCATCTGACGCAGTCTGAACTCTTTTCTTGACTAGAGCAATTTAGAAAAACTGGAATTCTTGAAGTACTATTCTCCCAGGGTACTTACCCTGACTGTCATACCCGAAATGGATTTCACCTCTGCAGTGGTTAATGTTATGTGTTAACTTGACGGGGCCACAGGTGCCCGATATTTGGTCTAACGTTAGTGTGGGTGTGTCTGTTTCTGGATGAGGTAAACTCAGTAAAGCGGATTGCACTCCCTCACCTGGGTGGACCAACATCCAGTCACTTGAAGGCCCAAATAGAACAAAAACTATATATATATATACATACATACACACACACACACACACACATACACACACACACACACACACACGCAGACATACATGTGCGTGCATATGCATATATCTATCTCCACCATATCAGTTCTGTTTCTCTCGGGAACCCTGGTCAATGCAGCGTCCCAGGAGCAGTGTTTGATGCCTTTCCTGCTCAGCAGAGCACCGGCAGCTCCTTCTCTCCTCATGAAGGATCAATGTCATTCCTTTCATGACTACGGACAGGGCTTATTCTGGCATCTCCCAAGGGTCTGCCGAGCTCTCTAAAAGAAGAGAATCAGAATTGCAAGTTACATCGTTTGAGAGGTTTTGACTTTCCTAGACCCTGGCGTCGGTATCCAATGAGAAGTGTAGTTAACCTCACAGGGTATCAGTGGTGCTGGGTGTCTCATGTCCTCCTGTGTGGGGGTGTCATTCAGAGCAGTCAGAAGCAGATGGGTTTCAGGAGGAGAGTGTTCATCTTAACCCAGCAGGAAAAGCCGGGAGAGCAACAGAAGAGATGTGTCAGAATCACCCGGAGTCTGGGTGCTGGGCTCCACCGCTGGAGTCTCTGGGTGGGCCTGAGTGTGTCCATTCCTAACAAGTTCCCAGCGATGCTGACCAATCTCTGCATCAGGATTCAGGGAGACAGAGACGGGAAAGGGGTGGAGCGAGATGACCCCCAGCGGAGGGCAGGTGGGAGGGGCCATGGACAAAGCCAAGATGCCAAGAGCCTGTTTGCACTGGAGGCCGACCTCTGGACACGGAGGTTATTGAGACATCGTTTTTCAGACTTAGCTCACTTTCTCAGGAGACAGGAGCCATGTGAAACCGAACAGATAAGACACATCACAGAGCTCAGATGGGGGAGTGTGTCGTCTCTGGCTTAGAACATGTAATGTTTCCAGTAAATTACAGATCCTTCAGTTAAGGAAGAATTTGATATAAGATGCTATTTCTTCCCTGCTTTGGACAAATTTCTCAGCGACGATGCCATTTCACGATCGTTTCTTAGTCAAAACAGGTTTTCTTCCTTTTCTCTCCTTCTGCCCTTCCCACCAAGTGTGATAGTTCCTTCTGTTGTTCTAGCCCATTTAATATTAATCCCTTTCCATCATCTTAAAAGCTTTAATTAGCAATTTTGATATATTCCCTAAGAACTCTGGAGTCTGATTCATCAAAGTGATAACAAGAAGATATTTTGGGATTTTGTTCCAATTTAAATGACTAAATTATTTCCCCATTTGTTATTTATCTGCTTAAGGATATTGTAATGCTTGATACCAAATTTACGCCTGAGAAATGGTCTGTCCATAGGCTGTTTTTTTCCAGGATGAGTGTAGCATAAGCTTAGAACCTGGGTTTTATCCTGTAGCAACACATTTTTGAGTCATTACAAAAGAGGCAGGTAAGACTACGTCAGACGAAATTGGCCTTGCTTGAAACCGTTTCCCTGGGAAGAGCAGATACCAGCTGCGGTGATGGCAGTGGCATCTGACAGGGGAGGAAGTAGATCACATCCTAAAAAGAATCCCCAAGATTCAGAAACACAGCTTTTCCACCCTAGGAAAGTCAGCCCTCCTCCCGTTGTAGCCTGCCCTACCAAGAAAGAAAACACGTGTCACAGTGTGCTCTTGAGCAATAGTGACACAACTCCTCCAACTTCCGGGTCCGTGTCTCTGAAGGCCAGAATGCCCAGCAACGTCGCAGC
>CM052448.1:29396881-29449296 GCA_028533085.1 Varecia variegata | reverse complement strand
CCGCCCCCAGCGCTGCGACACCGAGCCTGGCACCATGGGCAGCGGCGCAGGGAGCGGTGGCCCGGGCGGCCTCACATCAGCGGCGCCTGCCAGCGGGGACAAGAAGGTCCTTGCAACGAAGGTTTTTAGGGACAGTAAAATGGTTCAATGTAAGAAACGGATACGGTTTCATCGACAGGAATGACACCAAAGATGTATTCGTACGCCAGACTGCCATAGGAAGAATAACCCCAGGAAGCACCTTGGCAGTGCAGGAGACGCAGACACTGTGGAGTCTGATGTTGAAGGAGGAAAGGGTGCGCAGGCAGCAAATGTCACAGGCCCTGGTGGAGTTCCCGTTCAAGGCAGTAAATACGCAGCAGACCGTAACCATTACAGACGCTATCCAGTCGCAGGGTCCCCACGCAATCCCCAGCAGAGTTACCAGCAGAGTGAGAGTGGGGAAAGAAGGAGGGATCGGAGCCTGCTCCTGAGGGCCAGGCCGACCACGCCGCCCACCGCAGGCGAAGGTCCCGCCTTCCTCCACGCGGAGCCCCTCTGGGCGGCGACCACAGGGTTCCACCCTCCTGTGCAGGGAGAAGTGACGGAGGGTGCTGACAACCAGGGTGCAGGAGAACAAGGTAGACCACCAGTAAGACAGCATATGTATCGGGGTTATAGACCACGATTCCGCAGGGGCCCTCTTCGCCAAAGACAGCCCGGAGAGGACGACAATGAAGAGGATAAAGAGAATCAAGGAGATGAGACCCAAGGTCAGCAGCCGCCTCAACACCGCCACCGCCGCGACTTCAATTACCGACGCAGACGCCCAGAAAACCCTAAACCGCAAGACGGCAAAGAGACAAAAGCAGCCGATCCACCAGCTGAGAATTCGTCCCCTCCCGAGGCTGAGCAGGGCCGGGCTGAGTAAATGCCGGCTTACCATCTCCACCATCGTGGGTTTAGTCATCCGACAAGAAGAAATGAATATGAAATTCCAGCAAGAAGAAATGAACAAGATTGGAGCTGAAGATCTTAAGTGCTTGCTTTTTGCCCGTTGACCAGATAACTAGAACTATCTGCATCATCTATGCAGCATGGGGTTTTTAGTATTTTTACCTAAAGATGTCTTTTTTGGTCATAACAAACGTGTTTTTTAAAAAAGCCTGGTTTTTCTCAATACGCCTTTGAAGGTTTTTAAATTGTTTCATATCTGGTCAAGTTGAGATTTTTAAGAACTTCATTTTTAATTTGTAATAAAAGTTTACAACTTGATTTTTTCAAAATAGTCAACAAACTGCAAGCACCTGTTAATAAAGGTCTTAAATAATTACAAAAAAAAAAAGGCGCAGGGTGTGAATTACAGGCGCAATTGAAAGTCTGTTTCGGAGCCACCGTGACCAGCTAATGAGCTAGAAGCTCCTCTCTGCTTAGGGGTCATGGGTCTGGATTCCCCAGGCGCTTCCTCCTTCCTTATCTCTCCGCTCCCACTTCTTTTAGGGATTTTTAGATCAAAGTTGCAGCCGCTTTCCTGGGGGATAATCCTGTTGCCTGCAACCTTGTTTTCTGGGTGACCTTCACAAAGAAGCGTTCCAGCAAAAACTGTCTCCCTCAGCCCAGTCACACAGTTTCCCCAAAGCTTCCCGGCGGCCCTGGGGACGGAATGGCACGGGCCTGCTTTCAGAGGCATTTCTGTGCAAGACGCTTCCCAGAATACGTGAGCCCGAAAGTGTTAGGATTCGCCACTTCCACATCCTTGCCTTGTTTTCTGCTTCGGTCCTTGCCTTCTTAAACACCACCTCCCTTTTCATTCCTGAGACTTGGCATCTTTTGACATTTGCCTCCTCCTGGGAGGAAGCCCATCTCTGCACTCGGGGTATTTTCTTCCTCCAGGTAAGAACTTAAAGGATCTAAGACCTGCACCCAATCAGCAAATAGAGAACTAGGCCACGGATACTTTAAATCACCCAAGGGAAGCAGAAGTCCCGAGGATCTGGACGGATTAAAGATAACAAGACAAGACCTGAGAGATGATGGCAGAAATAATCAACAAGCCTCGTGCTGGGGCGCGGGGCCCTGCCTCTCTGTGAGGTGTGGCTTCCTGGAGAAACCTTCCTGCTCCCTGCCATTTTTAGAGATCCTGTGACAAGCCCTGGGGCCCCTTCTCCCAGGGAAAGCTCTGTTTGCCTTTGGAAACATGGCCAGCTTCCTACTTCTTCCCTGTTATGTCCAGGGGTTTGGAGGAGCCACCAAATGTCAAGGGTAAGAGATACTTGAGATTCAATGTTTTTTGTGTTCTTCAAAGGCACATGGACACCACCTTGACCGTCTTCATTTGCCCATCTTCTTTAACAGCTAAATCTAAAGAATCATTTTCTCCAAGACCCAATGTCCCCAACACACACACACACAAATACACACACCTCTCCTGTCCCCAGCAACTCCACCCAGGCCTACTGAATCAAAAACTCTGGACGTGGGGCCCAGCCATTGCCTAATCACCTAGTGGGCTTGTTTAAACACACGTTCCCGGCCTCCGCCCCAGAGATCCGATGCAGTAACTGTGCAGCGGCGCCGAGAACCCCTTTGTATCAGACTCCCAGATGGTGCTGCCGCTGCTCTAGTGAGTAGCGCTGGGGTGGGTGGCGTCCTGCCCACCTCTAGGGCACAAATCTCTTCTGCGTGCAAAGTGGTGAACCGGGCGTCCAGGAGAGGCCTCTGCAGGACAGAGCAGGAGGGCGGAGGTGTAGAGGGAAGGAAGAAGGGAAAGAAATTCTGATGCTGGAGTGGAACTCAGGTTCCCTTCTGAGAAGCAGCGCCTGGGAAGAGACCTGCTCCAGCTCAGCGAGGTTCATCAACACTGTTCTTTCTTGTTACTTCCGTTTTCCCATTTCTGGCCCATATTATTAATGGTAACCCGATAATTAATGCCTTTTTATTGAGCTCTATGCATGGTTTCTCATGGGCCTTTTAAGAATGAGGGTGTGAGACATGGCACAACAGAAAAATTAAGAGAAAAATGTCCTCCAGACCCATAGTCAGACCCCTGGGGCCACAGGGAGGATCTGGGGACAGGACCCCCTGCCCCGGAATATCTGAGAGGGTTTCGTGCCTCCCTGTCCTCATGTTGGTGCTGTCCAAAGCGTGCACGGTCCCCACCTCTCAAACTTTACAGGACCCAAGATCACATGGGGGGCTTGCTAAACACAGATCTCTGGGCCTCAGGGCCTCTGATTCACTAGATCTGGGGTGGGGCCTGGCCAAGAATCTGCATTTTTAATAAGCTCCACGTGATTGGGGATGCTGCTTGCCCAGGGACCCCACTCCAGAGCCACCGTGTGGATATCTGAAGTAGAGTCCTTTTGGCTAGCGGCCACCCAAGAACAAGCCCAGGAAAGGTAAGTTGCCCCAGCCCCACACAAAGGTGCAGGGCAGCATCCGCACTGGCACTGTCGGTAGCAGCTGCAGAAATGGACACAGCGATGACAGGATGGTGCCTTTTATGAAACTCACTCTGGAATGTTCCATAATTGCAGGCTCCGAAAGTCACTCTAGCTCTATTACATTAGGAAGTTTATGCCCTACTGTGAACATCACATCAGACACGGTTTTTGTTATATTAATAGAGTGTTCCCCATGTCATGCCTTTTACCGGAAGGCTTGATGTGCAGGACTCGCTCGGGCTGGGGAAAAGGTGCCACCGTGTCTCACTGTGTCCTTTCTCTCTTCTCTCTTCTCCCCACCCCTCCCCCCATGTCACCCCCCTGTGTCCCTGCCCTGTGCGCCCCCACCCCAGTGCACTCCCAGAAGCAGAACAGGCAGACCTGCGTGCGGAAGAGCCTCATCTGCGCCTTCGCCATGGCCTTCATCATAAGTGTCATGCTGATCGCGGCCAATCAGATCCTCCGGAGCGGGATGGAGTAGCGGCCGCCGGCCCCAGCGCTGCCCCCGCGCAAGCGCCCGGGCGGACACGGACCTACGGGTGGATGCGGACGCGGATGCGGGGACAGTTCAGGCAAGAACCCAAGCTTGAGCGCAGCTGGGGTTGCAAATCAACTTCATCTCCTTGGCAGGGACACAAAAGGGCTGTCTTCAATGCTTTAATGGTTTTCGTTTCCTAATGCAATAAATAGCCAGGAGTTCCGAATTTTTGCTTCAACCACCAGTAGTAACTCTAAAAAAAAATCTTCATCTTCATCTCGGAATTCCAACGGCCATCCAGGTGTCATGGTGAGAGAGCGAGAGAGAGGCGTGAACACGCAGTCACCTCCACACCCCATTCTTTCAACCCAGGGGGCGACAGGAGACCCCCCCACTGAGGCCAACCCTCAGTCCCAAGAGACTGACTTCCGGGTTGTCCCAGAAGAGGGGACTTTCCATCTCGCCCTGGCTTCCTTCCTCCACCCATTGGAGACCCCCCCAAGGCATGAGGGGAAAGCCATTAAGTGGGGTGCAGCCCCTGGCGGTTTGCTGCTGCACCCCTATTGCTTCCGTTCTTACTGCCTTTTCTGCAGGACTCCCGTTGGTAGAGCTGGGGAGCTCTCAGTTTCCCTCGGCACTCGGCTTCCTGTTCCTAGAGCCCATCCCGCACCAGCATTTTGGAATCTGCAGAGAGCCTTCCTCCCAGCTTTGCCGCCTGTGCTGCCACTAGAGGAAAAGAAGCTTAAACCGTGGGCATCTCTATAACATAGACACGTAGACAGACAAATATACTTGGCTTCTTCATATGTGACGTCATTCTTTCCTGATTGCTTACACCTGATATAAGCTTGTCTTCCCTCCCACACTCATCCCTGCCTCTGGGGCAGGGGTGAAGCAGGTTGGGGGAGAGAGGGATGGAGACTGGTGGTGAGGTGTTGGCAGCCCACACCCAGCTATCTGGAGTCCCGGAGAGCCACCACCTCTCTGTGCAGGACGACCTCTGTAAGTTAAGGTCCTCGTGCATCTTACCTTTCCTTCGTCTTGGAATTTACTTTGTTAGTCTTCCCCAGCTAAAAGGAGAAATCCAATCCAAAGCGGAAAGATGGAAAACTTGAACGACTGTATTTCACATAATATCTTCAGGCATTCAGATTCTGCAACTGACTCATTTTCACAAGAAAGAGGAGGGAAAAAGATGTCAATGAGCTTAGCCAACTGTACAGGTAACTTATTCCTGCCTGCAGAAGGCTTCCGCTGGGGAAGGGAACTGAACACCATTTCAAGTCTGTGATTTCCTGATTTCTCCTAGATGCCGTATCAGGCACCACTATTAAGTCAAGCTTGCATAGTCAGATTAGCCAGTAATCTCTAGATGTAATAGTTCCCTTTGTACTCTTTTCCAAGCTCAGGTCTTTGTTTCTATAATGGAATGTCTTGCTCCTGTTTCTTTTGATTACATCCTAAAGCTACATGTTTTGTTCCCTTCTCCTTTCTGCCCTTTCTTCCAGTATAAAGGCACCAGAATCTTTGCTGTCTCAGTGCAGGGGGTCGGCTTTCTGGTGCAGTGTGTGTTCTGATCTCCCGTCTTCCCTCTCAGCTTTCCCCCTACTGCCTTCTCAGACTTGGAGCACCCGAGGTCTCCGATTAGGGTCTTCTAGTCCACCTCTGCAGGTGCCTCCAGCCACAGCCTGGGGGCAGCTGGAGAAACTTTCCCTCCGTGGGAGAGTGTGAATATTTCTGATGAGCACAGGTAAAACTAGGGTTTGAGCCATAGTGTGGAGGAGGAAGCAGATGTAAGTTCCCAAGAGCCCAGGGGATGGGGCACCCCTCTGCACAACTTCCTGGAGTCTGGCCCATCCCCCCTTACCTGCCCGGCCACCAACCACCCTGTACACCAAATGCCCGCCCCTTCTGTCACTCCCCTTGGCTAACTCACCACGGGCCCATTAGGATCAGAATTCTAAACTAGAGCAGGTCCATGTACAATAATACTAATATATTGGACGACTTCATTCTTAGTTTCGGCCTAGGGCAGTTTGCCCTCTCCCAGCGGGACATGGACGGGAGGGCACAGCAGAATGTGCAGGGCCATGCTTCCCTCTCTTTCACTGACCCCTAAACCACTAACCATGTCCTCCTGGGGACAAGGGTGCGGGACCCTAAGTAGAAATCCCAGGGATGATTCTGGAAGGAGCCCTGCCCCATGAGCGGGGATTGCAATACTGCAGCCACGGCTGGCCTTCAGGGCAGAAAAAGGACTTCTTCAAAATCTGCTTTTTTGCAAGTTTTTCAGCCTCCCGCTGGAGAACAGAGACCCCGAAGGATGTGGGGGTTAGATTTCATTGGCAGAGAGATTGGCCACTGTGCAGGGGGTGGGGATGAAAGGAATTCTTGAGAGACACCAACAGCTTATTTTCTGCAAAGGTCAGCAGTCCTTCCCTAAAGCTGACCCTTTTCGCCTCTCACAGTGACCTGGACGCTAGCCCATCCTGCCCAGGAGAAAATCCAGGGTAATGCATTCCTCTGTGTGTTGCTAGGGAGAGAGGGGAAGAAGGAAGCCACAGAATTCTCTTTGACAGCCTAGGAGTTAAGCTCCCACCATGGTGACCTCCCACCATGGTGACCTCCCATGTGGTACCCAGAGACTGAAGGACACAGTGTGTGGAGACAGCACTGAGCTAGTGACATTCATTAGACTTTAGGAACTCAAAGTTTGTCCCTGTGACTTGCACCCTAGCTGCTTTGCTTGGACAGTCTGTCTTGGATATATGGAAGGTTTGTTTGTCAGCCATCCCACTTCCAGCTCTGCTCACACAAATCCTATGCCAGGGCCCCATGCCAGCTAATGTGCCCATCACAGTGGCTGTGAGGCTCATGACTGAAAGTTCCAGAAGGTCCAGGTCTCTCATGCCCAAGGAGTACCATGTGACCCCAGTTGGAGGTGACCTTTGCAGGAACTGAGAGGGAGGAGCCCAGCCCTCACTCTGTCTTCCCAGGTGATAATAGACTTAGGAGCCCGTGACCTGGGCTGCCAGCCATGGGGTGGCTGAGTGATTGGCAAACCCAGCTCAGCTCATTTTTGCTGCAAGAGCAGGTGGCCCCCGACAGCACGAGTGATCAGAGAGGCAGAGGCATTTTGCTTGGGAGAGAAAGGGGAGTGGGCCCTGGATCCCTTGACCCTCAAAGAAGCTGTCACTCCGCTTCCAGATGCAGACAGAGCCCTGAACAGGACCCAGCGTCAGAACTATTAGCAGTGACTTCCAGAATGTGCGTGGGTCCCACGTGACCAATCTGTTAAAAAGAAAAAAAAAATGGATATTGCCATGGCAACCCATGCATTCCACCCTGAGTTTGCCAAGGCACACAAAAATAGGGAACATTTTCTTAAAGAACACTCCAGTTCTGCCTGATTTCAACCCGACTCCCTGCATCCACATCCTGCCAGGAGGAGAAATTACCCCCAAAGAATCTGGATGGTTTCTCTGCCTTTTTCTCTTAGGTTTGAACTTGTCCTTCTATTTACTCAGTAGAACAGGAGCTACCTATAAGCCCAGTGGTATCCTCCCCACCCCACCCCTAGCCTTACCTCCTAAGGCCCAGAGCAAGGACCCCTAAATCTAGGCAAATAGGCAGAAATGTCATCGGGAAGGCAAACAATATTTTAAGCCTTCAGTCTTTAAAAGCATCTGTTTGCATGTTAAGAAGCTCCCCACAAGCCAGAAATGTGAACTTCAGGGAACTGGGGTTTCCATGTGGTCTCAGGCAAGCCCAGTGGTTTCAGAAGTGTCCAGGTGTTTTATTTGTAGAGAACAAGGTATGTAAAGAAAAAAAATCTTCTTTCTTGATACCTGCTCCTGTCTCAGATGTCACATGACAAATGATCTACTATCCTGTGCTTCTCCAAAAGAACCTATGAAAGATGGGCAGCACATTTTGACAATAATGCCCCTCCCAGCCTCCCATCCACAGAATCATAAGGTGATGTATCTAAGAACTTGGAGAGAAAAATTTATCTTTCATTTCAAATGCCTCCTACTGGGCTTAAGTCCAGACTCAGGTCATAAATCAAAGAGAGATTTGCACGTTGCTCTTAACCTGTAGCTAGCAGTCTCGCTGGGACCCTATGAGGGCACAGCCGGAAAACGGAGGGTGTGACCACCAAGGACAGCTCCCGGGTTTGGCTGGCCTGGCCTCTCGCGGCTGCAGGCCCTGGAACCCCGTTCAGCTGAGCCCTTGTTCTCCCTCGAGGAAGCTGCTGAGCTCCGCCCCTCCCAACTGGAGGTCTTCAACCGTACTGGGTCATTACCGCACTAGTTCTCCAAATGCTCATGGAATCGTGATTTTCATCCTGGGCCACCGAGATACAGGGCGGGTCTCAAAGCCACCTGCAAGGAGGGACTGTGATGATGCAGATGAGCTGAGATTGAGCTTCTAGACTTCGGCACATGCTGGTTGTATGACCAGGAGTTCTGCAGAGCTGCGATCCCGGGACAACATCTGTCTGAAACGACCTCAGAAGAGAACATTCTTGTTGGCCTTTTCAGAGATCCCCATGGGGCTCAGAGTCCGTTACCTGAAGGCCTTGCCATAGCCATCGTCCCTCACCACCTGATTACTCAAGTCTCCTGGAAGGGAAAATTCTATCTGAAATAGAACAGAAGCATTATTCAGCAGCTGGGGTTTCAATTTGAATTATTTAAAGCAATGGCAAAGTAAAGGAGGATTCGGGCTGCTGCTTGCAGACCTGGTCTCCGTGACAATTTAAGTGTCAGAACTGTTCAGCTCACTTCAAACTTGCTTTGACTGAGTCACTCAGGGGACCGTCCTCAGTTTTGTGGCCTTGCGGTAGACAGTCGGTTTGGAGGAATGAGGTCAAGTGCACCGACCTGCTCGTTACTAATGCACATGGTCATTTTGACAGCTGTGGTTTCTACTCAATATTGGCTTGGGACCCTCTTCATATGGTCCCAAGGGACATGATAATAATGCTGAAGAAGTCTTCAAGGCAAAATTAATTTGATTCATTTGGCTTGAAATCAGAATCAGGTTTTTCCAGTCCCACAAAGATAGTCCTTTGAAACTGGACAAAACTTGCCCAGTTCCCTGCCCCTACCCGACCTCAGGCAGTGTGTCAGCTGAGCTGTGCTGGGCATGGTCTCATCCGCCCCTTTCCTCAGGCTTTCAAACCAGTGCTTCGCACACTGTTAGAAGTTACTGTCCAAGTGAAAAGGATGCAGAGGCTGGAATTTTCCAGTCGGATAGAAGAGCGGCCTAACTAGGAAGGAATATTCCAGGGAATGCAAAACTCAACAGTAATGCTGCTCCATCCTTGGATCTGAGAGAGGAAAAAAAAACAAACAAACAAAACGGTTTTTAAAGGGCTGCAGATGCTGGTCTCTGAATGTCTTCCCTGGATAGCTGGCCTACTTTGGGAAATGCAGGGGACTGAGTGCCACGGGGCTGCCCATCAGCCCGGTCCACATGACATGCTCTGTGCATTTCCTCGGAGGATGCTGACATCTGTCAAGCACAGAATGCCTCTCCCGGGGCTCTCAGACCTGTTGAACCGAGGCCAGGAGAGCAGAGCAGAGACCCTGAAGTGTGGTCAGACCTACCAGCTGGGAAGGGCACGGGCTGGGAAGGACTGTCCCACCCACCAGCCCTGTTCTGCTGAGTGGCTTCCCTCCCTGGCTTCAGGGTTCTCATCTCTAAAGCCAGAGGAAAGAGAAACCAGAAGAACCCTCCCATTGTGACATTCCGTGTGAAACACATCGGAGTGAATGTTCACTATCGAGAGGGCCCGTTTCCCTCATGAAGTGCGTTAAGGACTGGCAGCTTCTTTTTTTCAAACACAGGTCCCAAGAGACAGTGGTGATTAAAGTATCTCTTTTGGTGTCCGTTGTCTGTAAATGAAACGCCATTGGTCTATGTCAAATGTGTCACGCCTTGCAGGCAAAAGGTTTTCTTTATTCCCTAAGGACTTGCTGATTCAAGGGAGCCCCAAAGATGGGCTTTGTGTCCTTGTCTCAGCCAGTGTGAAAATAAAGGGATCCAGTCACCTCACCACGGGTCACTTGACTCAGAATTCATGAGTAAAGCAGATGAAACAAATAGCCAGATTCCAGGAAAACATGTTTGTTTCTCCATCTGAGAAAGCCCAACCGAAAGCTACTGAATAAAGAGCACAATTTCCAGTCATTTCTTTATTTCCTTTTTTTCTCTGGTCACTGCAACAGCAGTTCCAGAATATGTCGATAGTGGTTTATAATTATCTGTATCACGAGGAAGGAAGAGAGTCATGATCTCTGGTGATTGTCGGGAATTAGATGAATAGTTCCGGGGACCGGCCACCTGCAGTCACCCTTAGATGGCGGATAAGTGATGCTGAGCACAGGTGCCTGCTTTAGGTGTGGCCCAAGCATGCAGAAGGCAGCAGGAGAGCAGCTGCAGGACCACAAAAATCTCCAGCCCTTCTGCCCCGTGCCAACATAAAATCCTAGGTTCTTGGGTTTCTTTCTCTCTTCTTAAAGTAGACTGATGTCTCAGCGATTGTTTTTATAGCAAGCCCTGTTGTTCTTCCTTGGAAAGACCTAGATTGGCCAAGAAAGGACCCTCTTGACTCCTGTAGGAGACTGGCACTAGCCAGCATCTCTCAGCTTTCTCCAAGGAAAATCAAAGAATATTCTTTCTTTCTTACCTGAAAATCAGCTTTCAGGGGTCCTTGAATGGCTTCTTAGTGGGGTTTGGTTTTGCTCCCCAATTCTGAATCCAGGAAGAAACTTTTTCTCCAAGGACTAACCAAAGGCAATGCCCTTGGAGGGAAGTCAGACTCAGAAAGTCTAACTGGGCAGTGGGTTGACAAACTGTCATCTGGTGGGTGGGCGTGGGAGTGTCACTTTGATCCTAGAGGTCATTAGACTTCAGACGTGCATGCATAGTTTCCCAAAGCACAGCAGGAAATGACTGGAATCCTTGCCCCCGACGTGCCGGGTGTAAACAGAAGCACAGGATGATTACGGCCAGGAGAGGCGGGGGTTCGGCAGCTCTCATACCCAGAATGGGCCACTAATACTGAAATCACGGATCACAACCTTCCCTTCCACCTCATTCACATTCCTTTTTTTCCCATTCAGTATTAGTTGATGATTTCTGCTATTAGGTGATGTGAGAGAATCAGCAGACTAGTCAAAAGAAAAATCTTTATATAAAATGTAAATATTAATATAAAATAACTTGGCATGCAACTTACTGATCAAATGAAGTATATATTATTAATATGTTATCTCAGTGTATAAAGGAAAACTGACTGCCATATTAACCAGATGTTTTCTTTAACCAAACTTGTCTGTAAATATATAATCTGTATAAAAAGAGTCTAATTTACCATTATTTATGCAATAGAAAAAAATAAAAGTTCTCCTTTTTTTTTTTGCTTTTGACGAGAGGTTCGGTTCATTATCTGTGACTTGATTTGCAAATGGGTCGTGAGATTCATTCCCGTGACGGGTAGCGGATCTGTTCAGATGACAGGCCGGCGTCACCAGGAAGCAGCAGGTGCGAAAGCCACTGGGGACGTGGCTGCGTGGTGGGACTTTGAAGAGCAATGACTGGCGCAGAGGGGAACCAGCGGCCTGTGGAGCATGTGGTGAGGACCATGAAACATCTTCTGGCTGAGGAGCAGACGCTGTAATTTAAAAAACTTTGCAGACACCCAAGCTAATGGTGTCTTCCTCTCGAGCGTCCTTTTGCCAAATTCTTCCCAGCATTAGCATTCAGGCACTGCATAGCTTTCACTTGAGCTTTTGGAATTTTTAATGTTATTTGAGCTTCTCGAGGATAGAAAAAGACACCCATTCCCTTATATAAATGAGAAAACAAAAGGCACCAAAAAGTTAAATGACTTGGGTAAGGGCATTAGCTGAGATCCTACCCAACTTTGGACCAAAACTTTGGCCTCCTGTCTCCAAGCCCCATGAAGCATCTCATATTTTCTTCACGTCTCAAAAATGTTATCACACATTTTTCCAAATGGCTCGTCCTTAGCCAAAAATTGAAGTTTGCATTGGGTATGCTCCCCCAAAGTCTTTTAGGGTAACCTATTTTAAATGTTGTATTTTACATACCTTCTTAGGGGTAACTTAGGAGGTCAAATCATTAAGCATTTGTTATTGTTTAAAAATCCTAAAAATAGAGTGTTCCAGGCATAAAGCACAGTTTTCTTGATGCTTTTCTCTCTGGTAAAGGGGCCCTCTGGCAAATTCCAGTGCATTAATGAATTACATTTTATCCTCTCTGATCTGCGGTTTTAAGATTTTTTTATTATAACGCAGTACTTAGTTATGAATATTCATTCTCCTGGGCTACTCACCCCAGGAGTTTGCTGCACCATAAACTGCTCACCTGGGGACCGACCACAGAGCTCAATGTCCCTGATCCCTGACACACAGAGATAATGACAATGAAGCCTGAGGACTTTAGCCTTCAGGCTTTGGGCCAACTTTGGCTCAAGTTGGATAATATTCAATGCAAAAAAAAAAAATGCTCTCCCTTATGATGTGCACATACCTTTGAGTCGTATTGGAATTTTTTTCCATAATTTTGGCGATAAATGAATTTCAAAAGCTTTTCTTTCAGATTAATGCTTGTGGTTCAGCCACATGCACAATTAGAAAGTTGTGCCCATGAATTCTGCCAAATCTGGCAGGTCTGCCCGTAGCAAGGAGCTTGGATTTGAGTGACAAATGATTGGCTGTCATGGACTCAAGGCCATGTCCCTGGCTTTACAGGCCAGGACACCTGGGCTTCAATGAGTGGGCGATGGCCAGAGCAGAGGAGACAGCCGGGCTCCAAACTCCCTGCTACCCACCCCTAGGTCCGGGCCATGCTCCAGAGCCCAAGGGTAGGTCGGTGTGCAGCCAGAGGCTCTTCTGGCTTGGGTGGTCTTCAGCACTCAGTCCTGCAGCTGTGCTGGGACCTGGCTGCCTGCAGGGCAAGGACCCTGCTGTCATTTCTGAATTCCCTAGGACCTGGAAGACAGACACAGGTGCTGATTACAGGGGAGCTCCAGGACTGTGCTGAGACGACATGCTGGCTCAGACCCTTTGTGAGGGTGGCTCCTGTGACCTTGGTCTCTTCCTCCCTCCCCATCTTTCCTCTCTGCTCTCAAGACAGCTCAAAGCTAGCTGAGCTTCAAAGGCCTCTCCCAGCCAGTGGCTCTCCACTCTGGTTGCACCTGGGAATTGCCTGGAGAGCTTAACAAAGCGTAGCGCTGTCTCGGCCCCTCCCCAGACAGTCCGCTGCTCTGGGTGATCCCTTTCCCTGGGGTGACCCGTTGTTCTGGAGGCACCTGGCGTCAGGGATTGTAGAAGCTCACCAGGTGATTCTAATTGTAGACAGGTCAGGAACTAGGGCGGTGAGTCCCTGCTCTTGCCGATCCGGGTGACTTCCAGGGAAGCAGGCCTGTCCGCTTAGCAAAAGGGCTCTCAGAGTGTGGGCGTCCACTAGACCCCGAGGGCCTGTTAGAGATGCGCAGCCTCAGGCCCCACCACAGACTGCGCAGTTAGAAACCCTGGAGGGGGACACAGCAGCGAGCCCCCGGGGAATTGTGACTCACCCTCAAGTTTGAGGGCCGCTGTCTTAGTAACACTTTTTTCCGGTGATGGACAATGGGGACTGATACATAATTACAGTTTTCAGAATCACCAGTTGCTGTAAATATCCAGACTTACTGCATCAGAATGGCAGAGGAAATGGCGTCCGCCCCTGGGCGCCATCAGTAGGGAGGATGAGCTTCAGGCAGCTCAGCAGCCTGAGTTGGGAGCACTGGGCTGTCTCACTGCGGTGGGCCCCTCTGAAGTGCTCCCAGCTCCTGGGCCTCAGGAGGTATTTCCTGGAGGTGGTCCCCAGGTTGTCACCTGCAGTTGCAGCCCATGTCCCTGACACACAGCAGCAGAGACCTGTGTGGGGCTGCAGACAGCTCTGTCCTCCTTCCCTGGGAGGTGCCACAGCTTAGCAGGAGGCTCCCTAATGGCCTTCCCTCCTGCCTTTCACTGACAAAGCCACGGCTGCCCGGCTGTCCCAGGAAGCAAAGGGGTGGGAGTGGAGTATGCAGAATAAATGACATTCCTCCGCTTTTCCCTAAGATTACTCTAGGAGACAGGAGAGTAAAAACAGCACCAAGAAGGAGTGACTTGTATGGTATGTGAATTATACCTCAATAAAGTTGTTGTAAAAAATGAGCACAAAGAGTAGCCTCAGAAAAAGGAAAAGCAGCCAGAGTCCCCAGGAGGTGGAGGGACGGGGCTGGCCAAGCCTCCTGCAGGAATGTGAGCCTCAGCTCACAGTCGGGGCAGCTGGCAGAGTCCCCGCTTCTCCCCCAGGGCCTTGGGCAGAAAGCCCTGCACCTCGGAGGGCAATGCCAGCCAGGCCGGGCACAGCCGCGTGGAGGAGGGCTCAGCCAGGGGCTCCTTCAGCCTCAGCTCTTTCCAGCCTTCCGGAATGAGGAGGCCCCAGCCAGGCCTTTGTGCGTTTGAGCCTCTGTGGTCCAGGACGCCCATGGAAGGCCTTCTTCTTGGTCCGTGTCCCTCCAGCGCCGGCCTCCAACCCCTCCACCGCCTTCTCCTCTAGGGTGGAGCGTCCAGTCTAGAAAAGAGAACGTGGGGAGTGTGTGTGTCGGGGGGACTGGAGGTGTCTGCAGTGCCATCACATAAGGGAGGAAATGGGGTCATGCTGTGTGGGGTGGGGACAGGCTGTGGCCATCTGTGACCCTGGATGAACAAATGACCTCAGCTATGTGGCTAAAATAAACTTCCTTAGCCATACGACAGTTTATACTGCTCATCATTGCGTTCCCAGCGCCTAGCACTGTGCCCAGCACATAGTAGGTGCTCAGTAAATATTTGCTAAATAAATAAATAAGCAAACTAAACAAATGACCTCCCATTGCTCGGATATTCAAACTGCTGGGCGGTGCAGGGCTCTCGTGCGCCTCCCTTCTCTTCTCTCTGCGGCCTCCCTCCTCCTTCCACCCTGCTGCCCTTGGTTCTCATGCCTTTGTCAAAATCAGGTATGCCCGTGTTTATATGTTTTTGCTTTAGCGTTTCTGGCCGTCCAGGAATTCTTCGTCCTCCCTGGTAAGCCAGTTGGGAGGCGATCTTCAGCCACTTCCTGGTGCCATGGAGCCGAGCTCCTCCCTGAGAGCGTAGCGTCAGTCCCCTTGGCTTGGTCCAAGGTCTCCACAGAGTCAACACTTCCCCCTCCTGGCCTGGGATGGGGGGTTCTGCCAGATTGCCTGCACAGCTCCCCCACCCCCCGTTTCTCCCCTGCAGGTTTCCACCCACACCTGCCGGCTGCCAACGCCACCAGGCAGCATCAACCTTCCCTGTCCCGCAGACGCCCAGAGGCTCGTTCAAGTCACTAGCTGGTGTCTGTCTGCGGTACAGATAGGACACAGATAGAGACATAAACAAGACACAGGCAGTTCACAGTTGCATAGAAAGAAGAGACGAGAAAACCTGCAATTACAGCCCGGGCTCAGGAGCCCTCTGGAAGGATTCATCCCAGAAGATCACAGCGATACAAAAGAGAGAGCACTGCTCATTTTGAAACATTTTCATTTTTAATTATGAACTATTTCAAGCACATATAAAACAGCAGACAGCAGTATACCTATCACCCAGATTTCACAGATGTGAATATTTTGACTGAGATGTCTCTCTTTTTCACACACACTTGCACTCTCTCATTCTCTCTCTTTCTGTATTTCCATCTCTGACCCTATTTCTTTTTTAAGAAATAAAACCTTAGAGAAGCTGCTAATGCCCCAGCCTACTCTATCTTTCTCTGTCCCCTCTGTCTCCTGATGTAACCACCTTCCTGAAATTGATCCTGTAGAGTTAGAGTTCTCCAGGGAAACAGAACCGATAGGAGATATATACAGTTATCTATATAAAACGAGATTTATTATGAAGAATTGGCTCCTAAGGTTTTGGAGGCTGAGAAGTCCCGTGATATGTTTCCTGCAAGCCGGACCCCCAGGAAAGCTTTGGTACAAATTCCAGTCTGAGCCTGCAGGTCTGAGGACCAGGAGAACTGATGGTCTAAGTCTCAGGCCAAGGGCAAGAGGAGATGAGATGTCCCATCTCAGCAGGCAGGAGGAAAAGGGCCATCCCTCCTTCCATCTTTCTGTTCTATTCAGGGCCTCGACGGATTGGATGCTGCCCACCCACACTGGGGAGGGCGATCTGCTTCACTGATTGAAATGTTCATCTCATCTGGAAACAGCCTCGCAGACATATCCAGAAAAAAATAGGTTTAATCTGGGGGTCGTGTGGTGCAGTCAAGTTCATGCATAAACTTAAGCATCACGGGAAGACCTCATCTATAGTTTTTGTACAGGAATCCTTGGAGGGGCAGGACAGGCTGCCCCTCCTGTCAGAAAGGAAATTAGTCAGGAAGTACGGGGACAGTGCCTTCCGGCAAGAGGAATGAGCATGTGCAAAGGCCCAAAGGCACGGCCCACTTGGCTGAGAAACTGGTTATGAGACTGTGCATTAATCCAGGGGAGAAATGATGGTGGCCTAAACTCGGAGAGTGAGGGTGGAACGTAGAGTACAGGGAAGACCCAAGAGAGATTGAGGAAGGGCCTGGTAATTGATGTGGCTTGAAGGAGAGGATGACCGAGGCATAACCTCTGGGCCTCTGGTTGAAAAGAGGTGGGGGACATTGAATTCAGTTTAAGTCCTGCCTTTGTGGCATCCAAGTGACATAAGAGAAAACTGCAGCCTGTCTTGGATACTTACCTCTGTTCACACACTGGGACTCACCCAGCATTGCTCTCTGGTGTCCTGTAGACCCACACTCAGCCTGGCTCTGCAGGAACCGGGCCAGTGAGAGAGTTTCGTGCCGATGGCAGGCTCGAAGGTGGGAATAAAATCAAAGCTGTACCGGAGAGGATAAACAGGCAGGTGACATGCAGACAAAGCATAGCGCCTCAGTTGCCCGCATTGAAAGAAATCCTACTGTTGACTTTGCCTTTGTTTCCTTTGTATCCACTGACCTTTCACGGAATTTAAGGAGAAACTCTATAGAGATTTCCAAAGTCCAGATAGACAGAGGTGGTGGCTGAGGGATCAGAACTCCATCCCGAGAGCGCTTGCTTTGCGTATGAACAGCCTGGAACAGATTCATTTTAAGGCCTTTAACAAGGTACACACCTAAGCAGCCAGGCCACTCACACTCACACTCAGCCACAACCCCCTGCCCCACCACACACATTGCTAATCTCAACCTGAGCTCAATCATTCAACAGATTCATTGCCAAACCCGGGTTTTCATAAATGATTTCCAGGAAATGTGAGGGTTGAAATCAAGTTGAACTCCTGTGGTTTTGCTCTTAAACTTGAATTTTCCCTGTGATTTCTGGAAGACCTTGCAGTTCTGACTTCAGCAACCTCTGTTGGTTGCTTGTTTTGACTCCAGGAAGCTCCAAGGTAATCTATCTTATTAAACCCAAATAGAATGTTGGCAAGTAAGAGTCTGAGCATCAGCCCACACAAAAGAACAGTTTATCTTGCCTGAGAAGTATAAAATCAAATATCCATATCATTGGAGGGAATTTTCTTTGCTTGGCTTTCAAAATAAAATATGCTTTGAACTCCCTTACCAGAGGGTAAAAAAAAAAAATAAAAAAGGCAAAATTTCTTCAGTTGAGTCACTTTTGCAAAACCACTGCCCTTGCCTTCTCTCAGCAAGCTTGGAGGCCTCAGAATTTTTGTGAGGGTGTCTGAGCCATTTTCCAAGTGTCCTTGGTAATTACATATTAACACATGTCACCATATTGAAAGGCCTGAGACTCAGTTTACACTCACTTGAGGGATAGAAACCTTTAGTGTAAAAACTTATGTAAATATGAGAAATCCTCACAACATAACCTGATTATTGGAATGAATACTGGTTTTATTTGGAAGCTCCTTAGTTTCCAAATGTATTTCTGTACCTGGGCCTTCCTGACAAGCCTCCTGTCTGCCATTCCACAAAGCAAAGAGGCACAGCTATTCTTGGGATCCATCTTCTCTTCTCCTATCAGCAGTAATTTTCTCCACGTTTTTCCTTACTTTATCATTTTTCTGTGGTATAAAAAACATTCAAGAAGATATAAGCAATGTTAAAAGATAATGCTTCATTTGCCGTCTGCCAAGTTTCCATTAAAATAATGTCAAAGATGTACAAATAGAGGCACAAGAATCAACCTTGGAAACCAAAGGTAAAAGTTTAGAGGACAATTTTTGAAAACCACAGAGCCAGTAAGACTGAAGAAGAAATTCAGGGGACGATCAACACCTGTGCTACCTTCTGAGCCACGATGACCCTGCCCAGCTGCAGGTGGTGGGGGGTCTGCAGCCAGCCTAACACAGAGCAGCCTGGGCCTTACCTGACTTACTGAGGGCCTCTTCTCTCCGTCACCACCCACGACTGTAGTTTTGGGGAATCGGAAGCTCTCCAGTCTAGGGGTATCCACTAGTCTCTCTTTGAACGAATCTGGGGAACACAGACAACAGCCCAATAACCAATTTCTCATTAGACACTATGAAGCCCCCAAAATATGAGGATGATGTATTTAAAGTGCTGAGGGAGAAAACAAACTGTCAGCAAGAATTTTATATCCAGCAAAACTAAAGACAGTATGAATGGTATGTTTTGCTTGTAACCCCTTTTTTTCTGTCTGAATTAAAGGACAACTGCATAAAGAAAGAACTGTAAACCTATGTTAATGGGTACCCAAAATATAAACGTGTGATTTGTGAAAATAACAGCATGAGGAAACAGAGATATGCAGAGACATATAAGGAGCAAAGTTTTTATACATTATTAAAATTATGTTGGTATTAATCTGAACTAGATTGTTATAAATTAAGATGTTACTTGCAATTCTTAGGGAAGCCTCTAAGAAAATAACTCAGAAAAGGTATAGTAAAACAAATGACAATGGAATTAAAATGGTATACTGTGTGCGACAAAATCATGGGAGGCCATTGGTCCGGACTGAGCTCATTCACTGGGCCCCAACAGACCAGACCAAAATGGAGTCACTCGTGCTTAATGCTATGTAATCAAACTGAAACTTTAAGGAAGCAGATAGATCCCAAAATAGATCAATATTTTCTTTCTCCTGAAAATGTGAGATTCCAACATAATCAGGAAGTCCTTTCTGCTCTAAACAAAGTAAACTGAAGTAAGCAGGTTTTTTTCCTATTGTTTTGTTTCTTGGTTCCCATCTCACAACTTATTGTTCTATTTCTCAGTGAGATTTGAGACCAAATAAGTCCATTTATGATGGTGGCAGAGTGACGTCAATGCCTAAATTGAGAGGTTGACCAAAAGGGAAGAATTGTTAAATTAAGTTTAGCCTAAAGCTGCCTCCTTACATATTTTAAGTTCATCCTAAAAGTTTCTTCATACATAGCAAATTGTACTGTAACTTGCTGTGTAAACAGACTATAACCTACTCTGGTACCAATCACAGAGTTTTGGCCAATCACAGGCAGCCAACTGTTCAAGCCATGTTTAAATAAGGTGAACACCAAGCTGTAACCGATCCAGCTGTCTGTACCTCACTTCCATTTTTTGCACATAGCTTTTCCTTTCTCTGTCCATAAGCATTATCCAACCACGTGGCAGCTCTAGAGCTACTCTCAACCTATTCTGGTTCTGGGGATTGCCCGATTCACAAATTATCCTTTGCCCAGGTAAACTCTGCTAAATTTAATTTGTCTCAAGTTTTTCTTTCAACAACTGGAAAGTCACTCTCTAACACAAAAGAAGGCAATAATGAAGGATTAAAGAACAAAAAGACACATAGGTTCCAGTTCTTCAGGTAAGGAATTTGGAAGTTGCCACTCAGTCTTAACAAGTAGTGCTGAAAAAAACTTGAAAAATCAACTCTTCTTAGGTCCATAAGAGAAGTGAAATCACAGTGCAAACTGCTGACCCAAAAATTGAGGAGAAAGACAGGCAGATACAGAGAATAACAACTTCCCAGAGCAGAAACTTGTGAACAGCAACCTCCAAGGGAACCATTGCAGAGTAGGAAAACCTGAGCTGTAACTGATAAATTGCTGGAGTCTTAGGCAGAAACAAGTCTCAGAGTTAAAACTCCAGAGGTCACAGGGGAGCCCCCAAGCTTCTGCTTTGTGAGCTTTACATCTAGGATGTCCACCAGTTTCTCACAGTGCTTATCAAAGCTAAGTCTCCTCGTGCTTCTGGTAGAGTGAGGGTAAAGGAACTATCTTGAAATATGCCAGAGCATTCTGTTCTTCTTAACAAGGTCTGCCCTCAGGAGAGACTAGTTAACCACAACCTAAACTGCGGGGGTTTTATCAGAGCCTAACTGATCTGGGGGAAGGGAACACCCAACTCAGGCTCACTCTAGACACCTAAGAGGGAGAAGAGAAATACTCGGCTCTAGCCCATTCTAGCCATCCTAAGGGGGGAGGAAAAAACTGAGAAATATTTGTGAAGTTTGCAGTCCAGAGGATACGTTTACTAAAAGGCTGATACCTATTAATAGGATTATAGAACATTTCCATGCCCCCTACCCCTTGCCATCACACTAGTAAGGGCCTATAGACAACAGTTCTTTTCACCTGGTATGTCATGTCCAGCTAACAAGAAAAAATTACAAGGAATACTAAAACGAAAAAATCAGTTTGAGGACACAGAGCAAACATCAGAATCAGACATGGAAAGGATGTTAGAATTTTTAGACATGGAATTAAAACTATGATTAAGATGCTAAGGGCTCTAATGGGTAAAGTAGATATCATGTAAGAACGGACAGGCAATATAAGCAGAGAGATGAAAATCCTAAGAATCAAAAATTAACAATAGAAATCAAAAACACTGTGACAGAAATGAAAAATGCCTTTGATGGGGTTGTTAGCAGACTAAACACAAATGAGGAAAGAATCTCTGAGCTTGATGATACATCAATAAAAACCTCCAAAACTGAAAATCAAAAAGAACAAAGACTTTAAAATAAAACAGAACAGAATTCCAAGAATTGTGGGACAACTATAAAAGGTGTAAATGTGTAAATGCATGAAATGAGAATACCAGAAGGAGGCAAATGAGAGAAAGGAAAAGAAGCAATATTTGAAGCACTAATGACTGAGAATTTCCCAAAATTAATGTCTGACACCACAGGTCCAGGGAGCTCAGAGAATGCCAAGCAAGATATATGAAAAAAACAAACAAACAAACAAAAAAACACAAGAAAACAAAACAACAACAACAAAAAAACCTCTACACCTAGGCATGTCATATTCAAACAAAGATAGAGGAAAAAATTCTGAAAGAAGCCACAGGGGAAAAACACCTTACCTAAAGAGGAGCAAAGAGAAGAATTATATCCAACTTCTTCTCAGAACCATGTAAGCAAGAAGAGAGTAAAGTGAAATATATATAATGAAATATTGAGAAAAAAAATCACCAACCCAGAATTCTATATCCTCAAAATTATTCCTCAAATGTGAAAAAGAAATAAAGACTTTCTAAGGCAAACAAAAATTGAAAGAATGTGTTGCTAGTAGACCTTCCCTGTAAAAGTTATTTTAAAAAGTTCTTTAGAGAGAAGGAAACTAATATAGGTCACAAACTTGTATCTACAAAAAGAAAGGAAGAGCATCAAAGAAAGAATAAATGAAGGTAAAATAAAAACTTCTAATTTTCTTATTTTCAACTGATCTAACACATAATAGTTTATTCAAAATAATAAAGCAACAATGTATTAAATTATGTATGCTTATGTATATATCACATATATATGCTTATGTAAGCTTATCTATAAGTGAAATGAATGACAGGAATGATGCAGGGGACAGGAGGAAGGAATTAGGATTTTTTTTTTTATCAGAAGGTGCTGTCTATGGCCACACCACCCTGAACGTGCCCAATCTCGTCTGATCTTGAAAGCTAAGCAGGGTCAGGCCTGGTTAGTACTTGGATGGGAGAAGGTGCTCACACTACCCATGAAGTAGTATAGTTTTATTTGCAAATAGACTTGGATTTCTTGCAGATGTATATTGCAAACTCTAGGGAAACCACTAAAAACATAAAAAGAAGTATAATTGATATTCTAAGAAAGAAAAGATAATGGAATCATTTAAAATGCTCAGTTAAAACCCCAAAAGGCAGAAAAAGCATAGAAAACAAAAAGAGGAACAAATAATGAGGGGACCAAATAGAAAGTAGTAACAAATATGGTAGATATTAATCCAAGTATATCAATAATCACTTTGAACATCGGTGGTCTAAATGCATCAATTAGAAGACAGAGGTTATTATAATGGGTAAAGAAACAAGACCCAACTATATGTTGTCTACAAAAAACCCACTTTGAATATACAGACATATATAGATTAAAGATAATTGGACAGAGAAAGATATGCCATGCAAATACAAATCAAAAGAGAGTGGAAGTATTGATTTCAGACAGAGCAGACTTCAAAGATACGAAATGTATCATGGAGAAAGAGGGGCATTGCACAATGATAAAGGGGCCAGCTCTTCAAGAAGACATAAAAATCCTTAAGGGGTATGCACCTAACAACAGAGCATCAAACTACATGAGGCAAAAACTGATAGAACTGAAGGAGAAATACATAAATCAATAAGCCTCTAGCCACACTAACTGATATTAATAAAAAAAGAGAGAACACACATTACTATTGTCAGAAATGAAAGAGGGAACATCAGTATAGATCCCAGGGACATTAAAAGAACAATAAAGGAATGCTATGAACTACTCTATGCCCCACACTTGATAGCCTAGATGAAATCGACCAATTCCTTGAAAGACACAATCTGGCAAAACTGACACAAGAAAAAATAGGCAATCTGAATAGGCCTATATCTAGTAAAGAAAATGAGTCAATAATTAATAAACTTCTAAAGAAAAAAGCACAAGACTGAGATGGATTTATTGGTGAATTCTACCAAACATTTAAGGAAGAAATTATACCAATTCTCCACAATCTCTTTCAGAAGGTAGAAATAGGAGGAATACTTTCTAACTCATTCTATGAGTATCACCTTGCAGGCAGGAGCAACATCTTTTTGAGGTGAGAGAGCAAGGGATGACCCCTGCAGCTGCCAGAGCCCGTTTTAGCTCCAGGGAACACCCATCTCTGTCTCCCCAGAGTAGACATGGTTCCCCGCTACCTGAACTGAGTTGAGGAGAAAGAAATAGACTTGGAAACGTCCAGACAGCCTTTGTCATTTGTTTGTTGAGTAAGTTCCCTGGCGTGCACTCCAAGACCCTGATTCCACCTGTTTGGGGGATTTTCAGAACTTCCAGTTGGTTTCATTTGTCTTGAGTCACCTTTTGGGGGTGGCTTTCATGAGTTTGAGTTGAACTAGGAAAGCTGGTTTGAATTTGGAGCTCATTTGTGGTTATCAGCGAACAGGGGAACTAGGCCACAATTTTGGGAGGGTTTCCCAGGGAATGAGAGGATTAGGGCACCCATTTGGAGAGGGTTGAACTTCCAGCCCTGTGGGGCATTTGTTGGAGGCCCAGGGAATGGGGGGATTAGGCCACCCATTTGGAGAGGGTTTTGAACCTTCCAGCTGGGGTGGGTGGCATTTATCCCCTTTGGTTCCCATTTGTGAACCTTGCAGCCCTGTGCTAGGGCATTTGAGGCACCAGTTGAGGTGACATTTGGGGTGGCGTTTGGCCCCTGTGGATTCCCATTTGTTTGATAGGCCTTAGCATTTTTGTATCCCCTGTATTGTCTGTTTGTTATTTGTGAGTTTTGTTGCAACGTAAGGAAGCTCCATCTCAAAGTCCCTTGGGAAAAATTTTGGCTGAATGGTTAACTTATAACTATGAACCTCTGTGTAAAGAGAATGGTGTTATTGTAATCCAGTGTATGCGCTGGAGTGTGAGCAGAAGTGGATGTTAAATGAAAATTCCCATTTCATTGATAGGCCATGGCATTTTAGATTGTGTTGGGAATTCCATATATGGTTTGTGTTTGATTTTTTGTCAGTTTTCATGAGTTTTTGTACCTATGTCTAAAGATCACTGTGATACCACTTGTCTGGAGTATGAGGAAAAGTGGTGGTTGATGGTTTATTCTGAGCTATTGGTTCTTTTAAAATTCAGAGCTCAAATGATCAACCTGCCACTATAGAGTTAAGATGTTGAATATCAAGCTCTCTGCTTGAGATAAACTCATTGTTTATGGCATACAAAATGATCTGTGTTTGTATGATTTTTGATAAATGAGGTCCTCCCACACCCACCAGAACACCCACAGCCGGCCAGGGCCAGGTGAAGTATACAGGAGACTGCCATGTGCTTTGAAGTTTGGGCCTCAGCAAGCCTGCACATTGGCAGGAAGAAAGCTACCACAAGTGAGTAAGGATACTAAGTATTCCTCCTTGGGTAGAGGCTTGTCCTACCCAAACAGCGAGAATATGAGGTTCCAAGGTGGGCTCCTACCAGGAGCTGCTGGCCTGAGACAGGGCCTTTGCTGAGTTCCTGCACACATGCCAGAACAGAACAAAAACAGGCCTCCAAGGACAACACGAAAACATGCATCAGTAGTCCAGGGAAAGAGGCTGAGCAGATGGAGAATGGCATGCTGGTGATGGACGCTGTGGACAGACAGCGGCAGAGACGGCTCAGCAGCTCCTCCTCCTACAGTGAGGATGTCAACAGACATCCCATTGCCAACAGGACCCAGGAACACACTCCGGGGAGCTCTGGACATTTTGCAAGAGTGATAATAGACTCTCCTTTGTAGCAGAGCTAACCCAGCAAGTAAACAAAGCTCTAAACCTAGAATAGAAATTGCACACAATGTCCAATACAGGGCTGGGTTAGAAAGGAAACATGGGACCTCTGAGTGCAGAGCTATGAGTTGTACCCTGTAGGTGATCCAAGAGACCGGCTTCTGCAAATTCAGAAATCATGTCCATTTCACCTTGTCAGTCCTACTTGTGATTGTTGCTTATGCCCCCTTTCACCTGATGATTTGTACCTTCTGTCTAATACATCACCACAATTCAGCAGGAAGTAGCTTGATGACTATGTCGCTCCTCCTCCCACAGATATGGAAGGGTAAAATTGACAGTGGGGAATATGTAACAGAGAGTGGCCTAAAAAAGGGTAAAAATGTTTTCTGTCTCTTCAAAACTACCTTACCCTTTTTGAGAACTAAAACCTACATCCCTGCCTCAGGCTGGTGGTCAGGAGGGGCAGGAAAGTGTCCCTTGTGCCACAGGAGATGGTTTGGCAGAAATGTTCAGGTGGAGGTCACGAGATTGGCTTAGCCAAAGATGGGATTATGGGATTAATCAGAACCTTTAAAACCTCTGTACTTCTGCTTAGAAATAGGACATTGGTACTTTGAGATGGGAGTCTGCCAACCTCCTCATTTGCCACCAAATTAATAAACTCCTCTTTTCTTCTCAAAAAAAAAAAAAAAGAAAGAAAGAAGGAAAAACAAAACAATAATACACACACACACACAAAACTCCTAAGGGATAACATAGGAGAAAAATCAAGATGACCTTGGGCTTAGCACTGACCTTTTAGACAAAACACAATAGGCACAATCCATGAAAGAAAGAATTGATAAAATTTAAAAATGTTCTGCTCTGTGAAAGACACTGCCAAAAGAATGAAAAGACAAGTAATAGACTAGAAGAAAATATTTGCAAAATACATATCTGATAAAGGACTATTACAAAAGCATACAAAGAACTCTTAAATGCAACAATAAGAAAACAACCCAATTAAAAAATGAGACAAATGTCTTAACAGACAACTTCACCAAAAAAGATATATAGATGGCAAATAAGCATTTAAAAAGATGTCCACATTTTATGTAATTAGGGAAATGTAAACTAAAATGACAATGAGATACCACTAACCTATTAGAATGGCCAAAATCTAGAACACTGACAACACCAAATGCTGTCAAGAATGTGGGACAACAGGAATTCTCATTCATTGCTGGTGGGAATGCAAAATTGTACAGCCACTTTGGAAGACAGTTTGGTGGTTTCTGACAAAACAAAACATACTCTTAATTTGTAAACTTATGTCCACCCAGAAATCTGCACATGGAGGTTTATAGAAGCTTCATTCATAGTTGGCAAAATTTGGAAGCAACCAAGATCTCCTTCAGTAAGTGAGTGGATAAATAAAACTGATACATTCAGTCTATGAAATATTATTCAGTGTTAAAAAGAAATGAGATATCAAGCCATGAAAAGATATAAAGAAACTCTAGATACATATTTTAAGTGAAAGAAGCCAAACTGGAAAGACTAAATACTGCATTATTCCAACTATATGACATTCTAGAAAAGGCAAAACCATGGAAACCATAAAATGATCAGTGGTTTCCAGAGGTTAGAGGTGAGAGAGGGATGAATAGGGAGAGCACAGAGGATTTTTAGGGGAGTGACAATACTCTACATGATACTATAATGATGGATACATGTCCAAAACCATAGCATATACACTACCAAGAGCGAACCCTGATGTAAAATATGGACTTTGGATGATAATGTTGTGTGAATGTAGGTTCATCAAGTGTAAGAAATATACCACTCTAGTGAGAGATGTTGATAATGGCAAGTCTGTGAATATGTGGAGGCATGGGGTATATGGTAATTCCCTGTGCCATTCACTCAATCTTGCTTTGCACTTAAAATGGCTCTTTAAAAATGTCTTTAAAAAAGAGGTGGGGGGAGTGACAGCAGCAAGATGGCAGAATAGGAGTTTTCAGCACTCATCCTCCCACAGAAATACTGACTTTGCCAACCACCCACAGACAAGAGTACATTTGTGGGAGCCTAGAAGTCTAGCGGGGAGGTCCCAGCACCCCACTGGAACAAAAAACTGAAAATAGATGCATTGAAAAGAGCAAGAAGGACAGTTTCACTTTACCCATGTCACCATACCCTCAAGGTGGCACAGCTCAGTATGAAGAGAATCTCTTGGCTAGCAATTTCTCCCACGGGGGAAAGTGAAAGCATAGTGAGTGCCTGGATTCCTCAACCATGTGGGATGCTTACCAAGAGGCCCACTTCTTTCTCACTCCATCCAGAACACTGAAAGGATTGGCACAGATGACTAGTCTGGGGGCAGAAAGGAGCAGGGCGAAAAGCAACTGGGACACATAAATCAACAAAGGGCTGTGATTTCTACTAACCACCTCACTGACTCCATCAAGAGGTCTATTCATGAACCTAGTAGGACACATCACCTGCATATCACCCCAACTAGTTCATGTTCTAGTTTTTTCTATATATATTTTTAGTTGGCCAGATAATTTCTTTCTTCCCTGTAGCTGCTACCCTGAGCACATTCCTACAGACAGCACACGCGAGCCTCTGCAGATCATGCCCAAGCACACATAGACAGCTGGCTTAACTCTGCTGGATTGGGAAAAGGTGCTTGACCCTGAACACTTTTGAGAACTGTCCTCAGAAAAACAGGACACTCTCAGAACCCATCTTTCCTTTGCAGAATTGAGAGAAGGCACACAATACTAAAACTTTACCTTCAAGAGAGAATAAGAAGAATGGAGTGGGTGCATCAATAGAAAAGTTCTGAGAGGCCGGGTGTGGTGGTTCACACCTGTAATCCCAGCAATTTGGGAGGCTGAGGTGGGAGGATTGCTTGAGCCTAGGAGTTCAAGGCTGCAGTAAGCTATGATTGTGCCATTGCACTCTAGCCTGGGTGACAGAGTGAGACCCTGTCTCTAAAAAATTTTTTTAATAAAGGTCTGAGAGACCCCCTAAATCTCTAGCTGGGTGAGTGGTGAAGATCTTTCTCTTACAAAGCCAGTCTGTAAAGAAAGGAGGAGGTGATCACTTCTTCAAATGTCAAGACAGCAATATAAGCCTTCAAGGAATATGAAAAATCCAGGAAACAAGACCACCAAAGGAACATGATAGTTTTCCAGTAACTGAACCCACAGAAATAGAGATCTCATAATTGTCTGAGAAAGAATTCAAAATAATTGTTTTAAAGAACTCAGCAAACCACAAGAGAACCCAAATAAACAACTCAGTGAAATCAGAAAATCAATATAAAACAAAACAAGAATTTCAATGAAGAGATAAAAATTATTTATTTATTTATTTTATTTTATTTTATTTATTTGAGACAGAGTCTCACTCTGTTGCCTGGGCTAGAGTGCTGTGGCATCAGCCTAGCTCACAGCAACCTCAAACTCCTGGGCTTAAGCGATCCTACTGCCTCAGCCTCCCAAGTAGCTGGGACTACAGGCATGCGCCACCATGCCCGGCTAATTTTTTCTCTATATATTTTTAGTTGGCCAGATAATTTCTTTCTATTTTTAGTAGAGACGGGGTCTCGCTCTTGCTCAGGCTGGTCTCGAACTCCTGACCTTGAGCGATCTACCCACCTCAGCCTCCTAGAGTGCTAGGAGATAAAAATTATTTAAAAGAACCAAACAGAAGTTCTGGAGCTTAAGAATACAATAAGTGGAATGAAAAATTAAAGAGAGAGCTTCAACAGCAGACTCAATCAAAAAGAAGAAAGAATCTGTGAATTCAAAGCCAAATCATTTAAAATTATCCAGTCAGAGGAGAAAACAGGAAACAGAGGGCTGGACATGGTGGCTCATGTCTGTAATCCTAGCACTGTGGGAGGCTGAGGCAGAAAAATCACTTGAAGCCAGGAGTTCAAGACCAGCCTGAACAACAGCGAGGCCCCATCTCTACAAAAAAGGAGACAAACTAGCCAAGTGTGGTGGAAGTGGCATGTGCCTGTAGTCCCAGCTACTTGGGAGGCTGAGGCAGGAGGATTGCTCGAGCTCAGGAATTTTAGGTTGTAGTGAGCTATGGTGATGTCACTGCACTCTAGCCCAGGAGACAGGGCAAGACCCTGTCTCAACAAAAAGAAAAAGAAAAAAGAATGAAAAAGAGTGAAGAAAGCCTATGAGATTTATAGGACACCATCAAACAAACCAATAGATACATTACGGAAGTCTAAGAAGAGAGAGAAAGGGGCAGAAAGCTTATTTAAAGAAATAAAAGCTGAACACTTCCCAAATCTTGGGAGGAATATGAACATCCAGGTTTATGAAGCTCAAAGAATATTAAACTAGATCAATTCAAAGAATATTTGCTGAGGCACATTAAAATGAATTATCAAAAGACAAAGACAGAGAATTTTGAAAGCAGCCAGCAACAGGAAAGTGACTCATTATATAGAAGGGAACCTCCGTAAGGTTATTAGCAGATTTATCAGCAGAAATCTGCAGGGCTGGAGAGAGTGAGATAATATATTCAAAGTGCTGAAAGAAAAAAACAGCCAACCACGAATACTATACTCAGTAATTCTCTACTTCAGAAATGAAAGAGAGATAAAGACTTTTCCAGACAAACCAAAGCTAAGGAAGTTAATTACCACTATACTTGTCTTACAAGACATGCTAAAGGGAATTCTTCAAGTTGAAATGAAAAGACTCTAACTAGTAACATGAAAACATAAGAAAGTATAAAATCCACTCATAAAGGTAAGTATAAAGTCAATTCAGAATATCCCAATACTATAATGGTGATGCGTAAATCACTTTTAATTCCAGAATAAGTGTTAAAAGAGAAAGGATTAAAAATAACTATAGCTACAATAATTTGTCAATGATACACAACAGAAAAAGATGTCAATTGTGACACCAATAACTTAAAATGTTGGAGGGCGAGAAATAAACATGTAGTTTTTGTATGCAATCAAAATTAAGTTTTCATCAGCTTAAAATAATCACTATAAAATGTTTTTATATGCCCCATGGTAACTATAAAAAAAATCTCTAGTACATACACAAAAATAAAGAGGAATAAAAGCATACCAGTATTAAAAAATCATCAAATCACAAAGGAAAACAGCAAGAGAGGAAGAAAGGAACAATGGAACTCCAAAACAGAAGACAATTCACAAAAGGCAATGGTAAATCCTTATCTACCAATAATTACTTCAAATATAATTGGATTAAATTCTCCAATCAAATACCATAGAGTGGCTGACTAGCTAATAAATCAATATCCAAAAATACTTTGCCTATAAGCCATTCACTTCGCCTTTAGGGACATACATAGGCTGAAAGTGAAGGAAATACCACATAAATGGTAACCAAAAGAGAGCAGGTTTGACTGTACTTATATCAGACAAAAATAGACTTTAAGTCAAAAGTGTCATAAGTACCAAAGAAGACTATTATGTAATAATAAAAGCATCAATTTATCAAGAGGTGATAACAATTGTAAGTATATATGTACTCAACATCAGAACACATAAATATATGAAGCAAATATTGATAGAACTAAAGGGAGAAATAGATAGCAATACAATAATAGTAGAGAATGTCAATACTCAACTTTAAACAATGTATAGACCATCCAGAAAGAAAATCGATGAGGAAACAGCAGACATGAATAATACTATAGAACAAATGGACCTAACAGACACGTACAGAACATTCTATCTAACAGTAGCAGTACCACCCAACAGTAGTATACATTCTTCTCAAACATACACAGAACATTCTTCAGGAAACCTGAGACACAAAACAAATCTTGATAAATTTAAGATTGAAATTATATCAAGTATCTTTTCCTATATGAAAGTAGAAATTAATAACAAGAGGAAAATTGGAATATTCAAAAATATGTGGAAATTATACACATACTCCAGAACAACAAATGGGTTAAAGAATAAATCAAAAGAGAAATCAAAGAGTACCTTGAGACAAAAAAAATGGAAACAAAATAAACCAAAACTTATGGGATGCAGCAAGAGCAGTTCTAAGAGGGAAGTTTATAGTGATAAATACCTATGTTAAAAAAAAGAAAACTCTCAAATAAATAACCTAACTTTATATTTCATGGAACTAGAAAAATAGGAATATACTAAGACCAAAGTCAGCAGAAAGGAGGAAATAATAAAGATTAGAGCAATAATAAATAAAATAGAAATAATACACAAGATCAATAAACCTAAAAGTTGGGTTTTTAAAAAGAGAAACAAAATCTACAAACTTTTAACTAGACTTACCAAGAAAAAAAGCGGAAGACTCAAAAAAATTATAAATGAGATATTACAACTGATACCACAGAAATACAAAGAGTGATAAGAGACTACTATGAACAATTATACACCAACAAATTCGATAACCTAGGAGAAATAGATAAATTCCTATGAAAAATACAACATCCAAAGACTGAATCATGAAGAAATAGAAAATCTAAACATAACCAATACCAATAATGAGTAAAGGAGATTTAATTGGTAATCAGAAGTTCTCAAAAAAGAAAAGCACAGGATCAGATGGACTCACTGGTGAATTCTACCAAACATTTAAAGAGAATTAATACCAATCCTTCTCAAACTGTCAAAAAAATTAAAGATGAGGGAATTCATCCAAACTCATTTTATGAGGTTAGCATTACCAAAACCATACAGAACACTACAAGAAAAGAAAATTACAGGCCAACATCCCTGATGAACACAGATGCAAAAATCTTCAACAAACACTAGTCATCTGAATTCAACAGCACATCAAATGGATCAGATACCACAAGCAGATGAGATTTATCCCTGGGATGCAAGGATGTTTCAACATACACAAATCAATAAATTTGATACATCCTATTAACAGAATGAAGGATAAAAAGCATATGATTATCTCAATAGTTGTAGAAAAATCATTTGACAAAATTCAACATTCTTTCATGATAAAAAAAAAAACCTCTCAACAAATTAGATACAGAAGGAAGGTATCTCAACATAATACAGGCCATAAATGACAAATCCACAGCTAACATCATACTCAATGGTGAAAAGCTGAAAGCTTTTCCTCTAAGATCAGGAATAAGACAAGGATGCCCATTCTCACCACTTCTGTTCAACATAGTACTAGAAGTTGTGGCCTGAGCAATTAGGCAAGAAAAGAAATAAAAGGTGTCCAGATAAGAAAAAAAAGAAGTAAAATGATCTCTGTTTGCAGATGGCTAATCTTATATGTAGAAAACCCAATGACTCCAACAAAAACCCTTTAGAATTAACAGATTCAGTAAAGATGCAGGATTCAAAGTCAACATGCAAAATTCAGTTGTGTTTCTATACACTCACAACAAACTATCCAAAAAAGAAATTTTTAAAAATTCCCATTTACAATAGCATCAAAAATAATAAAATTTTTAGGAATAAACCAAGGAGATGAAAGATCTATATAGTGAAGACTGTAAAGATATTGATAAAGAAATTGAAGAAGACACAAATAAATGGGAACATATCCTATGTTCATCCACTGGAAGAATTAGTGAGTATGTCCATACTACCCAAAGCAATCTAAAGATTTAATGCAATCCCTATCAAAATTCCAATTTCATTTTTCACACACAACCCTAAAATTCACGTGGAAACACAAAAGATCCTGAATAACCAAAGTAATCTTGAGGAGGAACAATACTGCAGACATTACATTTTCTGATGTCAAACTATATTACAAAGCTACTGTGATCAAAACAACATGATACTAGCATAAAAACAGACATACAGACCTGTGGAAAAGAACAGAGATCCCAGAAATAAATCTATACATTTACAGTCACCTGACCTTCAACAAGGGTGCCAAGAACACACAACGGAGAAAGGACAGGCTCTTCAATAAATGGTGTTCGGAAAACTGGATATCCACATTCAGAAGAATAAAATTGGGCCCTTCTCTCTCACGATATACAAAAATAAATTCATATGGATAAAACCTGCTGCGATCCCCAACCCCTGGCTGTGGACTGGGCCGCAGAGCTCTGCTGTATCCAACCCCATCCACCCCATGTGTGGAAAAATTGTATTCCATGAAACTTAGGAAGGGGTGGGTGGGTGCACAGCAGGAGATGAGCAGCAGGTGAGCAAACAAAGCTTCATCTGCATTTACAGCTGCTCCCCATTGCTGGCATCACTGCCTGAGCTCCGCCTCCCCTCCCAACCCTGTCCATGTAAAAATTGTCTTCCATGAGACAGTCCCTGGTGCCAAAAAGGTTGTAGACTGCTGGATAAAAGACTTAAACATAAGACCCCAAATTATAAAACTAATAGAAGAAAATGTAGGGAAAAAGCTTTTTGACGTTGGCATTAGCAATGTTATTTTTTTCTTTTTGGATAAAACACCATAAACACAAAAACAAAAACAGACAAGTGGGTTTGCATCAAACTAAAAAGCTTCTGACCAGGTGTGGTGGCTCACTGCTGTAATCCTACTGCTTTGGGAGGCCAAGGTGGAAGGATTGCTTGAGGCCAGGAGTTCGAGACCAGCCTGAGTAAGAGAGGGACAGTCTGTACAAAACACTGGAAAAATTAGCCAGATGTGGTGGCACGCACCTGTAGTCCCAGCTACTCAGGAGGCTGAGGCAGGAGGATAGCTCGAGCCCAGGAGTTTGAGGTTGCAGTGAGCTATGATGATGCCACTGCATGCTAGCCCAGATGACAGAGTGAGACTCTGTCACAAAAAATAAATAAAATAAAAAGCTTCTGCACAGCAAAGGAAATAATTAACAGAGTGAAAGACAATGTGTGGAACGGAAGGAAATATTTGCAATCCACACATCTAATAATGGCTACACATCTAATAATCACAATTTTTATTTGTGAATTATACCTGAATAAATCTAGGAAAAAAGAAACAGTGGCTAAAAGTTTTCTAAATTTGATGGCTTGACCAGAGATCAAGAAGCTCAATGAATCCCAAACACAAGAAACATGAAGAATATTACACTAAGTTGCTTAAATCTAGTAACAGAGAGAAAAAAAAAATTAAACATCCAGGGAAAAAAGGCATTATATACAAAGAACCAAAGAGACATCAGAAAATAGTCTAGAAGATAGTGGAGCAATATCTTTAAAATACCAAAAAGAAAGAAATGTCAACCTAGATTTCTTTACCCAGTAAAAACATGTCTTTAAAAAAGGCAAAAAAAAAAAAAAATAGTTTTCAGACACATAAATGCTGAAAGAATTCATCACCAGCAGACCTGCACTATAATGAATGTTAGAGTAGTCTTTCAATTAATATCACTACCCATCTATCAAAATGATTAAAATAAAATAAATGACTGATCATATCATCCCATAGGTTGGTGAGGACGTGGGGGAACTGGATCTCTCATACTGCTGGTAGGAATGTAAAAGGGAGAGCAGTTTGGCAGTTTCTTAAAAAATTAAACATATACCCAACATGCGCTCCAGCCATTCCACTCCTAAATGAAAGAATATGTCCATACAAAGACTTGTACACAAATATACATAGCAGATTTATTTGTAATAGCCCCAAACTGGAAACCACTCAAATGTCCATCAACAGGCAAATGAGTAAACAAACTGTGGTATATTCATACAATGGAATACTACTCAGCACTGAAAAAGGAACGAAGTATTGGTATAGGCAACGAAGTGCATGAATCTTAATTATGCTGAGTTAAACAAGACAAGTAAGAGTACACTAAAGGATCCCATTATAAAAATTTCTAGGAAATGTGATCTGAAGTATAGTGAAAGAATTGCATATCAGTGGCTACCTGGGGATGGGGGGAGGGGTACGAGATGGGCAGGACGGCAGGATTTACAGGGGCACGAGAGAACATTGGGGAGTGATGGACATGCACATTAACTTGACCGTGATGGCAGTTTCACAGGTGCATACGTAGGTCAAAATGTATCAAACTGTACACTCGAAATATGTCAGTATGTGAATTATATCTCAATAAAGCTTTTTTAAAAAGGTGCTTGTATCTCAAAAATAAGTAAAAGCCAGTCAGTGCTTGTAAATTAATATGTTTTTGATGAAACAAAATAAAACAAATGAACATAAACAAGCTTGTGCATCAACTCTGTTAGCTGAACTACGTATGTGCCTTTGCTCCGCCTCACCCGTCCCATCTCACCTGATTTCTCCTCTCCTCACCTTTACCTATTTAACCCCGGTGAAGACCTGCAGACCTGCCTCCCCCAGACCCCATGCTCCCTCCCACACCTTTGGCTCAGTGTTAATTTTCCAAGTTCAGCGCTGGCTTCCTTGCCCAGAGCCCGTGAGTGGGCACCTCCCCCTGCCTATTCTGTGGGCGTCACAGAGCCCTATTGCTGGGGCTGCTATGATAGCATCTCTCCTGCCAGGACTTAGAGGATGCCACTGGAGGTCCCCAGACCCAATGTTGAGTGTCCTCCACACTGTTAGCTCATGAGGGGTGCTACCTTATTGAGTTTACTGCTATATTCCCAGCACCCACACAGCACCTTGAATAGAGGGGGTGCTCAAAGAATTATGGAAGAAATCTTATCATTTTAGCACCGATCCTTTGAGTCTTAAGGCCATTTTTCCCTCTCTGGCCCCAGGATGTGCCACGGAGAGTCACAGAAGTCGTACCATGTCAGCATTGAAAGGAATGCTTGACAGCCCTGCATTTCATGGTTAAAAAATCCTGAGGTCCAGAGAGAGGTGCCAGGCCCAAGCTCATGCCCCAAGTAGTTAATGGCAGAGCTTGGACAGGAACCAGGTCCCCAAGCCCTGGCCCTGCCCCTTTCCCCACACATCCCAGCTTCGCCTCTCAGCCTCCTTACAGCCGCAGAATCGCAGTTCCCAGGGTGGCTCAGAGCCCAGCCTCAGCCCAGGCGATGGGGATGCTGACCAGTTTGCTCAGGACATGGTCCATGGAATGTCCCCGGTAGAGATCATCCTTTCCCTGGGACTCACCACTCAGAGCTCTGCCCCACAGGGCTCAGGCTGTGAACTGAGAGAGGGAGAAGAGGGAACCTGTCCTGGAGAAGGAAGGTTCTCAAGAGAACATGGAAGCCGGAGAGAAAGGCTGAGGCAGGAAAGCTACTCCAGTGGAAGCTTCCAGATTGGGAGGGGTGAGAAGCAAAGCGGGGGAAACCAGGCAGGTAGTAGCGGGGGGAGGGCATAGAGGCAGGAAGAGACGGAAGCCTCCCTCCTCTCCGTGTGATGCTCATCATCCACCCGGGCTGCCAGGGCTCGACAGACTCATAAGCCTTTGAAGGGGACTGTCCCCAAATACACTCACTCCAAGTGTTTGCCTGTGCCCCTTATGCCACCATTACAGACAAGCCGAGAGGGGACTTGCCAGTTTCCAAGGGTCTCCTACGAGAAAGCAGATAGTTCCTGGCAAGAATTGGATGCCAGGCGTTCCTAATGCTGCCTGCTCATTTGAATCATCTGGGGAACTTTAAAAAGATACTGCTGCAGCGCTCCACCAGAGCACAACTACTTCAGAATGGGAGGGGGAGGGAAGTGCCCAGGCCATAATATTTTAAGGCTCCCCAGGCAGTTTGAGTGTCTAAGCCAGGGAAGATTGAGAACCTAGACTATTTGACTGAAATGTCAGGCAGAAAAGGACTTTAGAAATCATGGGAGCCTTTTTGGCAGGGTGGGGAAACTGAGGCCCAGAGAGGGCTGCACACAGGGGGACCGGTGGCAGAGACCAGGCTGGAAGGGAGCCCCCTTCCCTCAAGGCTGTCTCTGGAAGCTCTGAGAACAGAGTGTGGCGGAAATGGAGTAGAGAGGCCTTAGGTGGAGGGGAGGGGCAGGCACCATGCCCCTGGGGTGGGGACAGGGATCCAGAGGCCAGCGGGTGCCAGGTGTGGTGGCACCTGTAGCCCCAGCTACGTCAGAGGCTAAGGCAGGAAGATCCATTCAGCCCAGCTGTTCCAGTCCAGCCTGGGCAACATACCCAGATCCCACCTGCCCCCCAATAAATAATAATAATAAATAAAATTTCAAAGGCTAGTGGTTGGCACCAAGGAGAAGCTGCCAGATTCGCCATTGTGTCCCAGAGACTTGCTCTGAGGATCTTGAGGGAGGTTGGAGTTTTGCAAAGGCTCCATCCCTCCCTCCGTCCCACCTGCCCTCTCTCTTCCCCCTTGCTTCCCTCTTTCTTCCTTCCCTTTTCTCCTTAGACGGACTTTATTCTCTAGCTATCTGGAAAATCCTATCCTAAAATTAGGACTTTACAGATGGGATTTGAAGCACAGGGAGACGGGATGCTTGCCCGGTCACACAGCCGCCCTTCTCCGGGCCGGCAGTTGAGGAGGGCGCCAGGCGGACGGAGCGGGTCCCCCTTGCTGGCCACGGGCTTTCCCGCGTGGAGGCCAGACTCCTGCCCACACCCACAGCCTTGGGACTTCGGGACCCGGGGGATGCACGCCCCGTTCTCCCAGGTGTCACGTGTAAAGGCCAAGCCGGTGGGTGGGCAGAGAGCCTGCAGGAAACACCCCAGTGCGGCCCGGAAGGCGGCGCGGAGGAGGCAGCCCAGCCCACATCCTGGACAGAAGCCCCCCAGGAGCGCGGCAGGCCCCAACTCCCCCTCCAGCAGGTGACCCAGGTTCAGGGACCGCCGCTGCTCCGGGGGTGGCCACAGTGGCCCCGGGCGGAGGAGCGGACAGGGCAGGGGACAGCTGAGCGCCCCGAGCAGGCGCCGCAGCTCAGGCCGCCTCCTGCGCCGGCCGCCGGGCGCCCTCTAGCGGCGCCGCCTCCTCGTCCAACGCCGCGCGGGCGGGTCACCTGTCGCAGCCCAAGCGCCCCGCCAGGGCCCCCGCCCGGGCCCCGCCACGGCCACGGCCCCCGCCACGGCCACGGCCCCCGCCACCAGCGCAGCGCGAAAGCCGCCGGCGTCTTCGCCTCCCCGCACGAGTCTCAGCTCGTCACCGAGCTGCGCGGCCCTCGTCCTCTTTTTGCTGCTGTCTCGCACTCCCTTGGCCCCTGTGCTGTGAAAGATTTTTGTCTCCTGCATTTATTAAATAATACTTAACGCTTTTCCTTTAAAAAAATAGTCGTAATTCCAGGTGGAATGAGGTCGGCCGGGGAAGCAGGTATGACTGCAGGGAACTGCTCTGACAGTTTTGCAGCCAAAAGCAAGAAAAGGTGACCTTTGGCTAGCCCCTGCCGCAGCCACCGGGTGTGCCCTCGCGCCCCCACACCTGCGCCTACCAAGGACAGGGCCACGCCCTCTGCCATCTGACACAGCCCACTGTGACCGCTCTGGAAATTCCGCCCTGCCTATTTCTGCTTCAAGCGAAGCTCTGTGGCCTGGGTGACCCCAGAATCTGCCTGTGCCCCCGACCCTGGCCTTAGCTTCTCTCTCTCTCTCTGGGCTTAGTTTCCTTGTCTGTCACTTGGAGCCCGCAGCTCCTGCCTTGCTTACGTCACAGAATCGCCATGTTAAGAAGAATCGGTGAAAACACGTGCATGTGCTCATCATGTTGGAAGCCGTAAGTGTGCGTAAGGGCCTGTGACTCCCCATACAACCCTCCCTCTTGGTGAATCCCTCCGACCTGACCCCTGCCCTCATCACAGGGGGTTTGCACAAAGAAGACTCCAGAATTTTGCTTACTCTAGAAGGCTAAATGGCTACCTCAGTGGTTCTTGGCCTTGAATCAGAATCACCTGGGGGGGGTGTCGCTTGTTAAAACACAGATTGCTGGGGCCACTCCAGACTCTCCGATTTGATGGGGCTGGAGTAGAGCCCAGGAATCTGCATTTTTCACAAGTTTCCAGGTGACCCCGATGTTTCAGCTCCTGGCACCACACTTGGAAAACCACTGAGCTAACTGCAGGGTTTTGAGCACCAGCAATAGCTAAGTGATGAGACAAATTAGAACTGCTTTTTGGAAGCTTCTTCACACCCCTGCACCAGCCACATTCCACTGGCCGGTCACACAGGTAACCAATAAGAGCAACGTAAACCACCCAACCACAGATTCCGGAAACCCTGAACTTCCTCGAGCCCTTTCCACGCAACCCTCTCTCAACTTCCGCCACAGCATTAGGGAAGCCCACAGGCCCTGAGATCCCAATGAGCAAGGAACAAGTGATCAAAGCACATAAGGAAATAAATACACAAGCTGTGCAACACCAGGTGCCCTGGGACGCTGGCTGTGAGAGGTAGAGGCTCAGCTGGCATCTCTGGGTCTTGGCCCTCCTGGAGAGGGTGCGGATCTGTCTGCAGGGCAGTGCTGGTGCTAAGACACCAGAACCGTTTCTGGGCACTGTGCCAGGGGCTCCAGAGAAGCCCTGAAGGGTAGAGTGTGATAGATGAAGTGGCCGGTGCGGAGCCTGCCAACAGGGGGCGTCTTCTGCCCTGTCCAATCAGAGGCTCTCAGCGTGGATCCCTCCTCCTTTAGCTCATTTCCTCGCTTCCACGCCAGGGCCGGGCCCTTCCTCGCAGAAGCACTGCAGGGCATGGCGGCCAACCTCCGCGTTCCGCAATCCCCACTCCAGTCTGTAAAGCTCACCTTCCCATTCAGCCTGCCGTGGTTGAGCCCTTCCGGTGAGTGGCTTTCCTGGAATTAGGAACCAGAACCTTGAGCTCATCTCATTTTTACTTAAATGCTGAAACTGTTAATGCCTGTGAGCTTCCCATGCTTGTAAGTCAAAATCCCAATAACCATGTAAACAACCCTCTCTCCCCGGGCTGCAGGTTGGGGTCCCCAGCACCCTGGCTCTGCTCACCACCACTCAGGGGCAGCTCTAACGGCCACACTGCCGCCTACTGCTGGATTCTTCTATCAGGAAGACTCCCATGCAACCACAGGGGCAGCGGGTGGACCTGCTTGTCTCACTCAAGCCCTTCCTCAGGCGGCTGTCCCGTCTTGAACCGTACCCCTCTGGGGTGCAGGAGTCCTGATCCGGCAGCAGCAAACCCCACTTCCTATCTGATTTCTGCCATTGGCTTCCTCTGCGACAATGTGCACATTTCAGTCTGCCTCCCTGTGTGTTGGATGTTGATAGTCATTGCTGCCCTGTCTGCCTGGCAGGAGGCGTAGGGTGCCCCAAACCTTGCACATTCCAGAGTTCTTCAGGACTGGCCCTGAGCAGCTCGTGGGGGATAACCTCTGAGCCTTTGGATAGCCTCCCTCAGAGGAGGGTCTGTCTACCTGAGAACATGGGTCACCCTGGATAGTTTATGCCAACAATGTGATTTGTGACGAATGCCTTTTTCTGTTTGCTGGGGACCGTAGGCCATGCTGTATTCATTTGACCTCTGGGGGAGACTGAGTAGCTAAGGTCAGTCACATGGGTGCTCTGTGCCTATGTGACCCCCCCCCCCCACAATAAAAACTGTGGACTTCAAGGTTCACGTGAGCCTCCTTGGTTGGCGATGCTTCACGCGCGTTGTCACACATCACTGCTGGGAGAATTAGCACTGTTCATGTGATTCCACTGGGAGAGGGCAACTGGAAGCTCATGCCTGGTTTCTCCTGGACTCTGTCCTATGCACCTTCCCCCTTTGCCAATTTTAATCTGTATCGTTTCATTGTAATAAGCCACAACTGTGAGTGTAACAGTTTTTCTGGATCCTGTGTGTCTCTCTGGTGAATCACGGAACCCAAGGGCCATCTTGGGGACCACCGACACACCTCCTTACAGGGTTAATAACATTGATGATCATGCTCACTCTATGCTATGCATGATAGTTTTACAAAGCACTTGAAAAGATACGAGTCTTCTCATTGTCATAAAATAAGTATGGAGTAGGTGGTGAGGACAGCAGTGGAGGTAACTGGCCTCCAGTAAGCCATAAAGGTAAGACTCTGTACCTGCTGGGATGGTTAATTATATATGTCAACATGACTGGGCCATGGGGTGCCCAGATAGTTGGTTAAACATTATTTCCAGATGTGTCTGTAGAGATGTTTATGGATGAGGATAGCATGTGAATCGGTGGAATGAGTAAAATAGACAGCCTTCCCCAATGTGGGTGGGCTTCCTTCAATCCATTGAAGGGTAGAATAAAAGGCTAAGTACGAAAGGATTCTTTCTCTCTTCTTAACTTTAAGCTCAGACATCAGTCTTCTCTTGCCTTTGGACTCAAACCCAGACTGAACTCCCCTGATTCTCAGGCCTTTGGATTTGGACTGAAGCTATACTGTAGGCTGTCCTGGGTCTCAAGCGTGCCAACTGCAGATCTTGGACTTCCCAGCCCCCATAATAATGTGAGCCAATTCTTTATAGTAAATCTATCTATCTATCTATCTATCTGTCTGTCTATCCATCCATTCTATTAGTTCTGTTTCTCTGGAAACCCAGACTAATATGCCTGCTGTTAAGACTCTAACTCTTCACATTGATGGGAGATTAAGGCCCTGAGAGTTGAGGACACGCTTTGTTACATACCCATGCCACCTGAGTCAGAGCAGAATCATTGTCTGGAGGCAGATTGCCAAAGTAGCTAAGTTGGTGAATGAAGGAAAATGCTTGTTCTTGCCCCACCTCTATCTTACACACCACACACCACACACACACACACACACACACACACACAATTCACACACTACTAGAACCACCACCATCAAAACCAGTGTTGTCCACCATTGGTTCTTACTAACTCATACTAGGTTAGTTGTATAGGCATCACCTGGGGAACCTGACAAAAGCAAAGGTTCTCAGGCCTCTGCTCAGAAGGTTCTGGTTTCATAGGGCTGGAGTGCGCCCAAGGAATCTACATTTTTACTAACTCCCCAGGTACGGCAAGAGAACCTGCTGGTGACCCCGTGAAGCCCTGGAAAAGCTTCTCCAACCAAAGTTTTGAAATAAATTGATTTTATGCTTAAACCGATTTTTAAAAAAAATTTTCATTTTTAAAACATCTATAGGCAATTCAGTTTAGTCCCCATAAACAAAAACATGGAAGAGTGGAGCTTGCTGGAAGGAGTAGGGGTCCCGGCCAAGAGAGCTGTGTTATTTCACAACTTCTTGGTCTGCATTTACAAGACCAAGCCCAGCAATGTGAATTATGCACTGCAGTGATTTAGGGAAGGGTCATGTTCAGGTTCACAGCATTTAGCAGAGGCTCATGGGAAAGATAAAAAGAAAAAAAGGAGGAGGGAAAAAGAAAGGAAGCAAGGGAGGGAGGGAGGGAGGAAGGAAGGAGAATGCAACTGAAAAGATATTAACTTTCAAGCCAGTGGGGGCTGTTACAAATATTTAAAGACAAACAAATAAACAAACAAATACTGTATTTTATTCTGCGTTAAGGAAGATATGGAGGGAAATTAGTTTTATATATCATGATGCTGTTGGCATTTCCCAAGCAGTGCAATTCAAGATGGCGATTCAGGAAAAGGATTATCTACAAGAGAAAGTTTCTAATGCCAAGGAATTTGATTTGTTTTGAGAAGTGATCTTTTATAGAATTTTTATTAGCTGTGTTTTAAAATATATATTTAATATTACTTTTAACCACCACCCCCAGTCTTCTGTTCCCCATCAAGCCTTGATCTTGCCAATTATGGTTTTGCCAACAACAACAATTTTCAGGTACAGAAACTGGCCACAAGCTCATCTGTTTCTAAGACGGGAGATCATCTAGGTCTCCATCCTCCATCTCCAGGGCTGACGTTGTTCCATTTGCTAAACTGTCAGTTTTCCATCTAGTTTCATTTCTGTGCCAAGGGTGATACGGGTGGGGGGAGACAAGACCCTTCCTCTTTCAGCTTCATTGCTTCCCCTGGAAAACCAACGGATTTGGCCAAGATATTCCCCAAGGCCCTTCGAGGTCTGCCCGTCTAGGTTCTGAGGGCTTCTTTAAAGTCAGCCAGCAGGACTGGCTGCTGGACAAGAATGAGAAAATTCGTGTCTTGACTTTCTCATCTGTGAAATCCAGGTAACAACAGTGCCCTATCTGTCACAGAGAGATACTGGAGACTCCACTGTGCAGCAAGGTAATCACAATTAATTTTCATATATTGAGATTGTGATGTGCTTCACAATTGTGTAGGGCAAATTATACAGTCAAGACTAGCAGGATAGAGGCCTTAAAACATCACTTCTTAATATTTTGATAATTTGATATTCTGTGAAATTGATGAAAACCATGAACACTTTCTTCTCCTGAAATGGACATACATGCAAGATTTTGTTTAACAAGGGATCACATCTTCCTAGACAATAAACCAACGTACTTTCATTCCCAGTAACCCCCAATCCTTGGCTGTGCCAAGTCTCTCCCTCCCCTAATAAACGAGAAGGACTCACTGCTGTAAGCAGAGGGTGGATGCAGCCTGGGGCAAAGGGTGCCTGTTTAGTCCTGTATTTCAAGTGCCACTTTTCTGAGCCAATAGGAAGCCCCTTGTTGTAGGCTTTCTTATCAGAGAAAAAGGTTTCTAAATTCCTGTAGCTTCTCTTTACAATAGCAAGAGCGACTACAGGGGGGCAACTCCCTTTCCCCTTCAGTTATGGAGCAGTGCAGGAGAGATTTGAGGACAGGGAAGAGGAAAGGTGGCAAGATGGAAGTGGAAGCCCAGACAGATCAGGATTTGGAATTTAGTGGGAAGCAGGCTCCCCACAGCACACCTGCACCAACATGTGGCAGCCGGAGAACTGTAGAAATAGCGGCCCAGCCCAGTGAGGCAGACGAAGCTTTCGGTTCCCCACGGCCTGCTCGTAGGAAGTCCAGAAGTTTCTGCAGGCACCGCTGTAGGGACCTGGAACCAGTGCAGGGACCAATGGTACAGAAGAAGGCTGGGGACATTTCAAGACTATTCTGCTTCTAGAAAATTGCTGTGCATTCACCGACCCTGAAGACACCTACAAACTATGGGAAGCCTTTAAGACTGAACAGCTCTGCCTTAAAAAACACGTGAGGCACATTTGCTGAAACTGGGAACAAATTTTCCTGACTCAAGCTTCCTCCCAGCCAAAGTCACCCACAGCCAAACACACTCATAGATGTCACTCCTAATCATGGGAACGAGACGTCCCGTGTCCACCTGAGTCATGCTTGGCCCATGTGGCACTGCCCCAGCTCTTGCCATCGCCCGGGACAGAGAGGGGTCTGCCACGCTCTCACTCCTCAGTGACCACAGCACCACACATTGAACACTGGGGTAAAGAAATGCTCTGGAATATCTGAAGAAATTAGAGATAGCTCTTAATACAACTGTGTTCAGACTTGTTATGTAGCATGGACACATGAGGCTGAAGAACACAGAACCGGAAGCTGCAGGCTGTGGGTGACCGATGTTTTTCAAGTGAGCTGTGGGTGGTGCCACAGTACGGGTGTCCCAGAGAAGAGGGGGTCGCTGGAATGAGAAGCTGTGTTTCAGGACTGCAGCTTTGTGACTAGTGAGAAACACTGGAGTCGACTGACGTAGGAAGGGCATCATGACAGTGGCCTGGACGCCTGACCACCCTCCTCCCACCGGGAATCCCATGAGTAACAGGGAAGATAGCTTTAAAAGAAAAGAAAACAACAACCAGTGAGGACCTAGTTGATGAAACCTCCCAGGGCATCCCAGAAGCTGTGTTCCTGACTTCTGTGAACTTCGGATTTTCTGGGGCAGGGTCCTCAGAAAAGCTGTGACAAATAAAAATTGCACCCAAGCTAAACAGGCAAGAAGACTTCGCTCAAGACTCTTGCAACAGGGGAGAAAGACTGAACCCAACTCTGCGGAAACAATGGGCTGGAGAGTTTTAAGGGCGGGGGTGCCCTAGTGAAAAAGTCCTGGAAGATGCCGGGAGGAAGGTTGATCCGTGGGATGTGTCAAGTACATTGAGTTATTCCTGAGTGTGCATTTTTTTCCCTGTGATTTGGCCATCTGTGGCTGCTAATTGGTGCCCATCTAAGCTAGGCTCCTACCCTCCCACCAAAGCTAGAGATAAGGACCCTCCCTTTCCTGGTGATTACATTTCAAAGGGATGGCTCCCAGGTCCTTGAGAAATATTTACATACATTTCAAAAGCGTAGAGAAAGAATTTGCGATGACAAGTTTTTAAAAGGGGATGCTAGAAGAAGAGGGAGGTCGGGTCCAGAGTCAGGACCATGAAGCCTGTCTAAAACTCCTCAAGCTGAGTCCGGGTCAGCTGTGTCCTGCCCCCAAAGCCAGGTCGCAGCTTCCACGTGGCCCGTCCTCTCAGTTGTGATGCTTCGTCTTTTGGCCACTAGATGGCGCACGGCCGCAGTGCTGGCTCCTGAGCCGGGCAGGGAGGGGAGGCCACACGCACGGGACCTAGGGCCTTTGCTCCAGCACACTGTCCTGTCCTGGTAGCGGTTGTTTGCAGGTCCGCTTTTCCTGCCTGTGGGTTGGAGGGCACCGTGGCTGGCCTTCGCCTGGGCGCCATGATGGGCAGTTAACCAGCCTCGGGATTCCCTGTGACCTTGCTGCTCTTATAGCCACAAGACTTGATTCTTGCGCTGTGGTCCGCGGACTTGACCTGTTGTGTACACAGCTTAATGACCCCACCGCCACCCCCAGCCCTTATTTTCTGGAGGTAACCCAGAAGCCTACAGCTTTGCCTGGGGGGCGACTTATGTCATTTAACCAAAGTGCTTGAAGCCAGCTGCTTTCAGCTTTCGTGAAATCCTGAACTCATGGTGGTGGTGGAGTGTCCTCTAATCCTGTAGGGAGAACCTGCACAGAGAAGTGCCTTTGGGGGGATGAAGAGAGAGAGACGCCTTCCCCCTGACGTGGAGAAGGTTCAAGATTGGAAACCCTCCCCCTGGCCCACAGATACACCCTCACTGTGTCTACTGTGTCCTCAGCTCGTGAGCACAAACTTGGAAGCTTTAGAAAGACCCCACCAATGAGCCTTTTACCCCCCACGAAGGCCTCTATTTCCAGAAGTATCTGAAGAAGGTCTTCAGGGCCTGGGTCTGGGGTCCAAGGCTGGGACCTGCCAGGTGGGATTCCCCTCTAGCTGAGCCCCCAGACTGCAGTCCCTTCCCCGGAGACAAGCCTTCCAGACAATGCGGGCGCGCCCTGTGTCTTAGCCTGGTTTCCTTCACACACTGGCCCTGACACCGATTCCAGCACAATTAGTTTATTTGGGACAGGCAGGAAAGCAGTAGCGACGTGCTCAGAGGAAATGAAGGCCACTGGTAGAGTGTACTATGGAGCCAGCCACCGCTGTAGGTGACTGCAGGGTAGTTCCACGGGGACACTCGGGGACATGGCATGGATGGTTTGGCTGAGAATTCTGCTTGAGCAATGAGGAAGTTGGGTGTTTACACACCGCTCCTGTCAGGCATCCGTCCGTGGCTGTTGGCGCAGGGTGTTAATTTCCCAGGCCTTCCAGACTACAGGACTCTGACACAGTGTCCTTCCTTGGAAGCCCCCAGGTTAAGGGGGGCAGGTGCTGGCATTTGGAAGTCGGCCAGAGCACCCTGAAGTGGTGAGGCCAGTGGGACACGGTAGGCCTCCTACAGCATCCATTACGCTCCCGTAGCTTCCTCTGCCAGCATGTGCCCAGGCCCATGGCCCCGAGAGGAGGACAGAAGTGTCCCTATCTAAAGTGAGTGAGAAAGGCTGAACCTGAGAACCAAGTTTCTCAAAATAGCCAACGCAGGCAAGCATCTCTGGCCCCGTGTGTGGCAAAATGCAGTTTAGAATGAGAAAGCTGGGAGCAGGAGAAATAGGGGAGAGTCCGTTATCAGGACAAACCCTAGACTGCGAGGCTGCTGCAGAGGTTTCCCTAGGGCACAGGCAGCACCACTGCGGGGTACGCCAGAGATGACAGGCGGGCTCCAGACCCTCTTTTCACCTGTCCCCCAACCCCGCAGGGACCTGGGTGTAGGAGCTGGCTATGGTAGCCCAGGAAAGCAGCTGGGGTATGGTCAGCTCATCTGGGCTGGCTAGGGGGTGTGGGGTGGACAGACTGAATGAGACAAAGTCCTTTGCATGGTGGCCGGCAGGTAAGACATTTTGGTTGCCATTGGTTTTAAAATATATTACTGTCACTATTATTAGTAGCAACGATAGTGATCTACCCATGGCATTGCTGTGTGCCTTTGACACTCTTGGGGGTTGGGCCTCTGAGAACTCTGTCTGGCACTATGCCATGCCTTGGCAAGGTAGGATCTGGACAAGAACTCTACCTCTGCAGTTTCATAACATGGCCATGAACTCCTCAGGGCTCCCCGTGTAGAATTCTGGGAGTCTGTGAACTTGGATGGGAAAAAAATTAGTCCCTTTGTTTCTTTTACCTCTTTTTACCTCTTAATGAAAGTTGGCATTTCTTTCAACTACGTTTTTTTGTTTGTTTGTTTTTGTTTTTGCTTTGTTTTCATTTTTGTTTGAGATGGGGTCTTACTCTGTCTCCTGGGCTAGAGTGCAGTGGCATCATCATGGCTTACAGCAGCCTCAAACTCCTGGGCTTGAGTGATCCTCCTGCCTCAGCCTCCCAAGTAGCTGGGACCATAGGTATGCACCACCATGCCTGGCTAATTTTTCTATTTTTTTTTTGTAGAGATGGGGTCTCACTCTTGCTCAGGCTGGTCTCAAACTCCTGGCCTCAGTGATCCTCCTGCCTCAGCCTCCTACAGTGCTAGGGTTACAGGCATGAGCCACCACGCCCGGCCATCCTTCAATTATGAATATGCACAGCAGACCACTGTAGATGAAAAGTTCCTGCATCTCTGTCATCAATAAAAATCACAGATATTTTTCTGTCAAATTATAGTTGTTGCAGAAATTTTGTCATATCATTTATACTCATACGACTTTGAAATTATAGTGATTAGACCCATCACTTACAACTTATGTAATGCATTAATCAAAAGTCTATATAGTTCTAAGGCATTAATCAAAATTATATATAGTTCTTTATCAGAAATTTGTGTATTGCTATCAACTGGACTTTTTTGTAATGTTATGCACTTTATTTTACACGTTTCTAAAACATTCTAAGAAGGGGTCTGTAGTCGCCAGCAGACTGCCGAGAGGGTCCTTGGCATGAAAGGTTGAAGAGCCCGGCAAGGCCCCGGACGCCTGGGGGTACAAGGTCAACCCCCGGCTGGTGCCAGCCGTCAGACCGAGGCCAGGGCAGAGAGGAGTGTGTCGGCCGGTTCCCGTCTCCTCTGGCCTTTCTCCGCCTCCTCCTCCTCCCCACCCTCCTCAACGGTCAGCCGGCTCAGGCGCGAGCCCCTCCCGTTCTCCATCTCCTTTCCGAGCGGAGGAAGCGGCGGAAACCGGATGGCGCGCCAGCAGGGGGCGCCGGCGCCTCGCTCTGGGCCGGTCTCCGCGACGCCGAGCCGGGACGTGCCGGGGGCCCGCGGGCCTCCTGGGAGGGCACCTGGGGGCACGGCCGCGCCCGGCCGGCTCGCCACCCGCCGCTCTTTCGAACCCCACAGCTGACTGTTCCCCACGGGTGGTGGGCCCCCCACAGCGGCGGCCACGGAGAGGACGAACCCCCGCTTCCACCAGGGGGCGCCTGGGCTTCGCCGCTCGCTGGTCTGTCTGCTTTTCTCTTTGGTTTTCTTCTCTTCTTTTTCCTTTTCTCTTTTTTCTTCTTCCTTTTATTTTCTTTTCTCTTCGCCTCTTTTCCTTTCTTTCTATTTCTCTTTCCTTTTTCTCTTTATTTCCTTTCTCTCTCTCCCCTCCGTCCCCCCTCATGCTTTCCTTCTTGCCTCTCTCTCTCTTTCTGTCTCTTTGCCCTTCTCTCCGAATATTCCTCTCTCGTCTCTAATTCCCCGTTTATTTCTGCCTGTCATTCTGTGCTGGCTTCTTTTTCTCTGTCTTTATGTGCCTCTGCCCATCTCTTTCTGTTCTTTTCTGTCTCTCTCTCACTCCTCCCCCAACCCCCGTTATACACACGCACACACACACACACGCACACACACTCACACACACACACACGCACACGCGCGCACACACATGCACACGCACACACTCACACACACACACGCACGCACACTCACACACACGCACACGCACACACGCACGCACACGCACACGCACGCACACACGCACACACGCACACACACTCACACACACACGCACACGCAAACACACGCGCACATGCAAACACACGCGCACACACATGCACACGCGCACACACACACACTCACACACACACACTCTTGTGACTCCCACGGCTGCAGTTCTGTGGGGCTGGGGGCTGGCCCTGCTGCTCATGGGAGCAGGGAGCAGGTCGCAGGGGACAGCAGCCTCTTCGCCTCAGCCCACACACTCATGCACTGCAGGCCCTTACAGGACACCTCCTCCAGGCAGCCTCACTGAGGGACACGATGCAGCCTGCAGCCTGGACAATGGGGCACAAAACAAGCACAGGTGCTGGCATCTCACAGAATGTTCTCCTTCTACACTGATGACCCAGTTAACCCTGGACAAGCTACTGAACCTTTCTAGGTCCACTTCCTTGTTTATAGGGGCCTCACCAAATTTGGGGTGCTTGTGAGGGCTCACACATGCAGAAGGCACATTGTGAAACAGATCCCAGTGGTTGCTGGTTGCTGCCTGTGTAATCCCCTCCCTCTGCGGTGGGCTGGACCTAGGGACCTGCCTGTAGCAGAAAGAATATGGCAAAAGTGATGGATTTCACTTCTGAGATAGGTCACACAAGACTGATTTCCGCCTTGCCAGCTCTTCTCGTCATTTCTTCTTGCATGTTTGCTCTGATGGAGCTTCCGTGTCATGACTGCCCTACAGAGAGGCCCAGATGGCAAAGAACTGAGGCCTCGGGCCAACGGAATCATCCCAACATCCATAGATCTTGGAGAGGGAACTGAGTTTTGAAATGGCTCCAACCTTAGCCGACCTCTTAACTGCAGCCTGGGAGAACCCCTGAAGCAGAGGACCCACCAAGCAGCCTTCGGGAGCTGCGCCCCAGAGACTGCGAGACTGTAAGTGCTGTGGTTTTAAGTCACTATGATTTGGGGTACTTTGTTGTGCAACCATAGGTAGCTAACACAAACATATAAAAGATCCTGTGTTAGCTAGGGCAGCCTAAAGTACAGATAACGAGGAGTCCTGAACATGGACTGTCTCCACAAAACAATCCTGGTTTGCTATTCGGGTCAAGGAGGAGGGTCTCTTTCATGCAGATGTTCAGGGACTGAGATTCCTTCCACCCTATGGCTCCACAATCCCCTGGGGCCCCGCTGTTGTCTGCGTCCAGCCCAGAATGGAAAGGGGGCATGGTAGCAGCAAACCCACTCCCACAAAAGCTCAGCCCCCAACAAACACCCATCCCACCTACCCACATTCTCTTGGGGAGGTTAGGAACTGTATGTAGTCATGGCAGCTACAGTCATGGAGAGAATGGATGTGGATACTGCAGACCGAGGCCGAAAATATTCCATGCATACTGGCCAAAGAGAGCCTGGCCTTGGGCTCTTCTTCTCCAGGTCACTTTTCCTGACACTGAAATTGTCAGGGACTTGTCTACCGAGAAGTTCTCTCTTTCTTTTTTTTTTTTTTTTTTTTTTTGTCATGTCATTCCTGGTCCATGTATCCTAATGCTGCCAAATTAAGGCCTGGGAGAATCTTCTCTCTTGTGATCTGTTCAGGCTGTGGCTTCTAGTGTTCACCTGTTCCAGGAGTGGCCTTTGTATGCTGTGGTGGTTGATTTATAACTGCAAAATGGTTAGCTCCAAAAGGATCTCACACCACACTTCATCTTCAGGTTGAACCAGACACTTTAGACCATGCTGTTTCCCAGAGAAGCAGACACTTTGTTTCTGGATCAATAAAGATTAGGTTCAATGGCATATATGAAGAAACCCAAATAACTGTGGCCTAAACTAAAGGTTTGTTTTTCACTTTATTTTTCTCTCATGGAAAGAAACCGTTAGGTTGGCAAGCCAGAGTTAGTACAGTAGCTTCATTAGAAGCCTAAGGTACCTCTATATTTCTGCTGCACCATTCTCAAAGTTACCTTTGACTTTGCAAAGTGGTTTGCAAGATGATTGCTGCAGCTCCAGCCATCACGTCTATGTTCCAGGCAGCAAGCAAAAGAAGGCGCAAGCACCAAAGTGAATCATCCTCTTTAAAGAGTATTCCCATAAGCTCAACCGAAAGACATCCATTTAACCTTTCATTGGCCACCCGTATCTGCAAGGGAAGCTGGGAAATGTAGTTTCCTAGATGGACATATTGCTGAACAATATAGTACAGAGGTTCTCTAACCAAAGAAGAAGGGGATCTTGGGTAGGCAGCCAGTGTTCTCTGACACGTCCTCTTATTTCCTGCGGGAGCAGAAAGATGGATTCCCACAGAGTCAAATCCCAATTGGCTTTTCTATAATAGCCATTAATGGTATTGACTAAACTGTCTGTATCATTGCACTTTTATGGCTCTGCTGAGAAGAATACCCCAAGGCCACTGGCTGCTTTGTTATAGCCAATAATGGCTGAGTTAAGAAAGTCGCAGAGCAATCTCCTGGGCAGATGAATGGTCACTTCCCAGACCCGGGTATCTGGACTCAGCCACGGCTGCCTGAGATGATTGCATGAGACGATGCCCATGGAACATTTTTAAAAAATCATTATTAGAAATTATTTTAGAATAATTTTAGATTTACAGGGAAATTGAGCAGATAGTACAAAGAGCTCTCATAATACACTACCAACATAGAGTTTCTGCTACTGTTAAAATCTTATATTAGTTTGATACATTTGTTATAATTAATGAACCAATATTGATACATGATTATTAACTAAAATCCATAGTTTATTCATATTTCCTTGAGTTTTTACCTAATGTCCTTCTTACTGTTCCAGGACCAAAAGGGTCCTGGAACACCAAAAGGGTCACCTGAGAACAGTGCGTTTATATAAGCACAGGGCTGGTAGGACCATCCAAGGCCACCTACTTCTGCTTTAACCTCTCCAGGAACAGAGCTCACTCCCTCCTGGGATGTCCATCCCAGATTTGGGAGGATGGCTCTTTAAGAAAGCAAGTTCTTTCTCTAAGTCAAGGCCATTGGCTGGCTTTCATCATTCAGCCCCATTCTGACTCTCTGGGTCATAAAAGTCTCATCTATCATCTCCCACTGGCATTCTCCCACCTGAACCCCACTATGGCCCACTGATTTCTTCAAGGCACTGGCTGTGCCTCCTTCCAAGTCAGACTCCCTTAAGCCCAACACAGTTGGTTCTTGTTTCTTCGTTGACAAGATGTGATTTCTAGGCTCATTTCCACCCTAGCTGTTCTCCTAAGTGGACTCCAGGATGTGAAGACTATCAGTTCATCCTGGCTTTTCCACCCCAAGATCCCACTGGCCTCTTTTGCAGACTGCTGACTCATACTGAAGCACCTTAAATAAAGCCCATCTCATTTTATACTCGATGTTTGCAGAGCCCTAGCTCCCTAGTAGGCATTAGTACAGCTGGCTTTTGGCCTCGAGTGCAGGAACTTAAATTTATCCCATTAAATATAATCATGTCCTGACCCTGCCATGTGTTATATACATGAAGTTATAGGTATCCACATGCAAGGAAATAGCAGGGAAGGATATTCGCAGTGACAATGAACAGAAGTTCGGGTCTCTCTGAATGATGGGATTACTGATGTTCTTTTCCTCCTGTTAATACATACCTATACCATTAATTTTTTTTCTCTAATGAATTTATTATTTTGTAATTTACCAAAAAAAAATTTTATCTCATATGAGTCAGACTATTTTCCTAGCTGGCTGAGGATTCTTTGAACTGTTTCAGGTGGAACT